>JAODJX010000035.1:7875592-7895865 GCA_026776945.1 Isichthys henryi | reverse complement strand
CCAGGCGGAGACTCGAACCCGGGTCCCAGAGGTGTGAGGCAACAGTGCTAACCACTGCACCACCATGCCGCCCCCACAATGCAGTATATGTCAAAGTAAAGTAAAAGGATGAAAAGAAACAATTTTAACTTTTGACTATCTTGAACATTGCACTTGGTCACAAAATCGCGCAATGGATGAATGTTTACACTTCTTACTACTAGTCAACAGATTACTTCTAAACATTTAGGGAATAACTGACATTTAAACCTTTCTTCAACTGAATAAGCACCACATGCATGATATTACTGACTGTGTATTATCACTATTATCACTGTTGTATGCTGAGCAAGGCAACCAGGACGTCATCAGCAGATGAGCTGGGATGGTAGTGTTACATCATGAGACACATACAAACACACTTAACTTAATAATCACCCTCATAATGCTATATACATGTATGAAGTGTGGGATGTATTTATTACATGGCAGTAACGATTTTAAAATAACGTAATAGGTCATCAACATGCAGTTCTAATTACTGCACCTCTAAGGAATATTATCTTTGACTATGACTCTTTGATTCAGGTATGGCTGACATATAAAAATGTTAATTGGGCCACAAATTCCCTTAAGGGGCAAACATAGTTTTTAACAATGTTCAAGTATCTTTTATTACAACCGGGTAATAGAAGGCTTATCTCAGAAACTGTTATGTACAGTCTATTGATTGAGGCACTCTTTGCTTGTGCGGACAACCTTGAGGAACAGGTTTAGTGGTCTCAGCCTACACACAGATTCTTTAAATTGACGTTTTGTCTGACTTTTTGTGTGCTGCCTTTATTTTCCCAGTCAGTTACGCATCTTCAGTTCATTCGGATCATTTTTCTTCCCCAACAATTCACCAGGTCAGTCTGTATATGCTCTTTTATGAGGAATCGGCACCTTAACACAGAGAGTACTTACCAGTTCTACACAGATAGGAGCCAGATTTAAAGCCGCAGACTAGATTCATGAGGTGTGGCTCTACCACTGACACTCAAACCGCCCAAGGGACAGAAAAGTAAAGGAAAATGTTTATGTGCCAGTGAGATGTTTTGTAATGGGACAACAGGTTTGTTGCAAATGTGAAATTAACTTGGGTCTTGGGCATTGTTTTAAGTGTTGTAATTTGTGTTGTTTATACTGTTGGGGTAAAAATTAATTTACAATCACTCTATGCTTTAATAAGTACACCTGCTTGTTAACACAAACATCCGGCTCCTCCGAAGAGTAAATCAACTCTTGCAGGAAAGGTCACGCGATTCCGCTAAGGTGTAACTAAGCGTTATAATGGCTTAGCGGTATGAGCAAAGCAATTTTCCATGCTGTATTGTTGGTGCCAGGTGTGGTGGGACTAACATCTCAGAAACAGCCACCGTTCTGGGACTGTCACACATCACAGCAACTAGAATTTACATAGAATGGTGCAATAAATGAAAAAAGTCAAAAAAACAAAAAAAGGAATACTGTTAATGAGAAAAGGTCAGAGGAGAAGGGTCTGACTCATTAAAACTAACAGGAAGGCCACAAGTGCACCGCAGCATCTCAGTGCCTCAGTGGTGTGTAGAAAGGCGTCACTGAGCACAAGACAATTCTGGAGGCAAAAGTGGGTCCTATCTGATACTATTGTGATTTTGTTGATTATGCTCTCAGTGCATGATGTTATTGCACAGGCCAGGAGGTTAAGCTTTCCTGCTAAGTCTTTTGCAGAAGCCTCTGGCCACTGCAGTATTGATAGGGATGTTCATAGCTGTGCTGTCACTGGATAGATCAGGGTTACTATTGATCTTTCTACTAATTAAGTGCAAATGTGCGCTTCTTAATTAATGGGCCATATTTTCTTAAAAACTAGAGTTTGAAAGAGTTTTCTATTTGACCCAATTGCGCTGGTTTATTCATCCATCCATTCTCCAACCCACTTATCCTACTGGGTTGCGGGGGGTCCGGAGCCTATCCTGGAAGCGATGAGCCACGAGGCAGGGAACAACCCAGGATGGGGGTCCAGCCCATCGCAGGGCACACTCACACACCATTCACTCACACATGCACACCTACGGGCAATTTAGCAACTCCAATTAGCCTCAGCATGTTTTTGGATTGTGGGGGGGAAACCGGAGTATCTGGGGGAAACCCCACGACGACACGGGGAGAACATGCAAACTCCACACACACGTGACCCATGCTGCTCCTTGGTTCATACATAATTCATACATTTAATTAGTTGTGTTTTTAAGTGTTTTGTAGATGAACTAAGTCACCTTTGAAACATCTAATATATGAATGAGGTAATGTTATGAGTATTTATGAAATTAGGAAATGGTTGTTTCCCTGTGAGTTTATATATTTGTGTAGTACTGATGTGTTATGGTCACGTAATCCTCATGTGCCATTTCCTGATAATGCCAATACAAAGTCACAACTTTCCTCTTCTGACTTGAGAAAATCCAGTTTTCCTGTGCTGAGACTCACTCTTTAAATAATCAGATGCATTGTGTTGTGTGTAAAGGTATAAATGAGGCATGCACTGCGCATATGGCTGGGGGAGTGGAAATTTAAAATGAGTTTTATTTATAAGGCATGAAGAAAATGAATTATCCCTATTGATCTCCTACGATATGAAATCGACCTCCTGTGGGGTAGCTAATAAATTAGTGAAGGGGGGCGGAAGTAAACCTAGTATGCTAACTTGTGTATCCTTCCTTTCGTGATGAAGACGGACTTAATAAAATACCACTTTGCATTCTTCACAGCTGCTCTTCTCCTTAGTGTGCATTCTGTAAGTATCGTTTTTATGCACAAAGGAAATCAAGAAGGATGTGCCCGCGAGTCTCGAATGCATAGTTTCTTGTTCGCCCTATCATAAGAGCTTCCTGTACGCTCATCATTTGCTGCCTTTTTCCATTGTCTCTTAATGTAGTTTTATTTATTTATAATGTTGAATCAGCATACAACCTGTTCTTAGGGTTGTAACATAATGTTTTCTGCTGTGTAGTTCAGCTGTCTTGTGATTGAACAAATGATGCAAAAAAGCAATTACAGTATTTAAAACATAGATGTGGAAGAAAAACATAGACCTAGAATAAAAATGTCATTTTTTATAACTTGTGATGAGGGGGGGAGGGAACCACACATGGTTCCTTATGCATAAATTAAAAAAAGGATTAATATGGCCTTTGCTTTGTTTTATTGTGGCAAGAGTAGCTTACGGTTTTTAAATGCATTTCAAATTTCTGTCTCTTGTTAAAACAGGAAGTCCTTGGTTTATTGACTTAAAAATCTTTGAGGATTTGTTTTGTCCGTTCAATATCCAAAATGTAAAAGATCATCCAGTAAAGCGAAAACTGGATACTGGCTTGTTGATTGTAATTGACGTTGTGTCTGTTACTGTAGCAGAGCACTGGCAAATGAAAAGAATAGCCTGCGAATAATGCTGCTGGAGCGGGTGTCGGTTCAGAGTTCTTGGTTTTAATGAAGAAGAATCAATAGAGCGTTTCAGCTATTTAAATCCCCAAAGGTACATGGGAACTAATACTTCAAACTTAAAATCTGTGAGTGCATTAGTAAGGATTCTGCAGCCTCAGTCTGCTCTTGGAAGAGTTTGATATGTATAGAAAATATGAGCTGCATCACTTCACCCAGATCTCTGGTGGATTATGATGCCAGTGCAACTGTGTTGTTTGCTGTTGTGTACAGGCATGAAGTGTCTTTATTTCAAGTCAGAATCGTGGACAAGCCTACATATACAGACCGCATTGTGCTGTTAGGTTTGAACTATACATTATTAATCTTCTCAATGTAAAATACATATACAATTCACTACATGCACACACCATGTAGAATACTGTTCTATCATATTTTTTGGGATATGTTTATATTGTAATATAATGTCAACATTGAGTACAATTCAAATTGACTGAAAAAAAAAATTATAGGCATTATAGACATGCATAATAATATTATAATTGGGCTATAAATATGACAGGTTTTTAGACATTTGTAGAATGAGTGAGTGAGTGTGTGAGAGTGTGTGTGTGTGTGTGTGTGTGTGTATGAGTGGGTGTATGTGAGATCGCGATACTGTTTGATTTTGAGGGCAGCATTTTGCTAGACTGCTTCTTGTGATATGAAAATTCCAAGAGTGCATCTAATTCCATTCTTCTGTTTTTTTTTTTCTTTCTTTTCTTCCTCCACGGAAGCTGGAAGTTATCGGGAACTGCGAAAAAATCTGACCTCATTGCTTGTCCAGCCAATCGCAGCTTCTCTGGCCAGAGAGCTGCTGTCTGGTTTGCCGTTTGAACGTGGAATCCCCTGCACTCGACTCTCCATGTCAGCCGCGTCAGGTATGTCTTTAGTGGGATATTCTTCTGTCCATTTATACTCCTGTATCATTACACTACTCCATTCAGTAGATGCCCCTGCAGCTTTTCCTGCAGTCCCAAAAAGAATACTACCACTCTCAGGGGTGATTTGCATTCAGGTCACTGGTGATGGCCTTGAATGCACTGAATTGTAGGTAGGCAAGAATTAACTGCATAGTAATACTGAAATTACACCCAGTGGTTTTGCACAGTCTGAAGGTGAAACTAAACTTTCAAGATGGAGAAGATAAGGTGGTGAATGCTGGGTGACCTTTGGCTCTACATAAATCATCTAAATATGATATATTCCTGCATAATGTAAAAGGAAAGACAGCCTTGTTATTAGGCAACAATAGACAGAGGCTAGTTTCAAATTAAGGTTTAGACATTTCACAAACAAATTATTATCTTGATTTATGTCTACAATGGACAGTGTGCTGCAAAGTGAATAGTTATGGTGTAGTATTTCCTTTTTAATTACACTGCCCCTCATGCTTGCACCACTTACAGGTATCAATGATTGGACTTTATTGTGCATGTTAATCATGTGACTCTTCTTATAAAATAGGAAAAAATAAAATAATTTCCCCGATGATTAATTTAGCTAGTTAAGATATGTAATTAGAAATTTCTCCTCAATTTTAATGAAATCAAAAAATGATTTACTTTTTAGTCTGTGTAATTAATGATTTTCCTCTTAACCTGCGCCCATTTTTGAAAAATCACAGCCTCTCCCGAGGTTAAGTGTGTGTATATGTGTGTGTGTGTGTAATTTATAATGAATAATGTACTGAAAGAGAAAAACATAATACCCACTGTAGAGTCGAAGTAGTGGACCACCGTAACCCAGAATGCATCTGTACTACAGAATAGGACCTTCCCGAAATAAAGTGTTTAAAACATCCAAACAACTTACACAACATGCACACACATGATGGTTTACATCCTGACAGTCACAAGATGCTTTACTTACACTGCTAACCAAAATTGAAATGTAAACAAACTTCCACTTATATTGTGCTTTTCTCATGGCATTATAAGCATTCTGCAGATGCCTGCCACCATGCAGAAAGATGTTTTTGAAAGCTTTGACCCTTGGCAACAATTTTTATGTATCGCTTGGTTATCTTTTCCCACGCAACGTCCAGTTTAACAAGGTTTGTAAACTGCAAATAGAAGCATTTAAAAAAGTGCCTTAGCAGCTTAATTGCAAAATTCCATTCCTAGCTCTGTATCTTAATTTTAAAAAGTCATTTCTTATGGGGATTCCTGACACAACCCCCCACTGAGTGGCCAGCTATGCTCGTGACCATAGTGACCAGCACCATGAAGATGTAACATTGCTTTAAAATAAGGAGGGTTGTGATATGTTATTGAACTTGTCATTTGACTATTTGCTTATTCCTGTTTTGGGGGGCTGTATGTTGTCAGGTGAATGAGAGATCCTTGAAAACAGAGGGTCAAGAGTCCCCTTGTCACAAGGTGGTTGGTTGATACCTCTTGCCATTTATAATATCTTCTTGTCCTTGTTTAGTTGACTGATGCTTTAAACCTCTACAAGACTGATGCATTTCTCTTGGTATCTCTTGCTGCTGCTCTCTTTAGCTTCGGTGTCTTTGGAGAAAAAGAGGAATTTCATAGTCATAAGTTTCATTAACATTATGCTGAATAAAATAAATAGGCTTATCTTTAAAAAAAAAACTCTTAGTTCAAACGACTTTAGTATCAAGATCACTAACATCTGAACAGGAAAATAATTTTGCATTCTGATTCATGTTGGTTCTAAGAACGGCGAGGTGTGGAAGGAAAAAGTCAGGTGAATATAAGCAAAGTCAAAAGAGAAACGCGTCTTCCTTTCCTGCTCACCAACGCCATAAGAGATTGGGATTGGACACGCATGAGCCTGATTAACACTGAAGGGGGGATGGTTCGTTTCAATAGCAGCCTCAAAGAGGGAAAGAGTGTCCTGGTCTTTGAAGTTACAGCAATGATTTTTCTTTTAACACCTCAGGCTACCTTTCTGAGTTTGTAGCACAAGACAGTCCTTTGGGGTTGCTTGCATGCGAATAAATAATTTGTATTTTGTGACTCCTTGGGTAAGAAGTCAACGAAATTGAATATGCATGACATAAGAACTATCCTTTAAATTTTAAAGGGGGTATACAGTATACTGAAAAGACTGATATCAGGTTAATATGTATAAATGGATCTACAAGCAGATAGACTGGTAGATGTCATTGATCCCAAGTGGGACATTTTGGGAATTTTTTTAAATTTGAAAGAAACTGATGGAGTATCTGTAACAGGCAGCCTCTCTACGCAGTGCCAGACATATGTCGTAGGTTGCTAAGACACTATGCTTTTTGAAGAATCTTTAAAGCAGTAATTCTTGGACATTTCAGTGTTGCATAACAAACTGAATAGCTAGGTATGACAGATCCACATGACTTAGGGATGGGAGGATGCAGCCAACCCAGCTGCAGATCAGACTAGGTAATGCATCCGAAGCTAAGCAGGTTTGGGCCTGGCCAGTACTTAGATGGGAGACCAAATTGGAAAGTTGGGTTGCTGCTGGAACAGGTGTTGTTGTGGCGAACAGGTTAGCCCATCCTGTGGTCTGTTGGGATTCCAGTGTACCGATGGGGACACTGTGCTGTAAATATGGTGCTATCCTTTCAATGAAACATAAAACTGAGGTCCTGACTCCCTGATTTCTTTCAAATCTGCTCACTTAATCTTTCTCTATATCTAACTGCTCAGTTCTCTCCTGCCCCTTCCCTACCTTAGGTGGCCTAATGGTTAGGGAAGTGTAATTGAAAGATCGCTGGTTTGAATCCCTGACTGGCAAAGTACCACTGAGGGACCCTGAGCAAGGTGCTGCCCCTGCTATGTTGTGATGGGGCATATGGGTTAAATGCAGAGGACACATTTTGCTGTGAAAAAATAGCATCTAATCACAAATGCATCCTTAGTTACTGTTTGATGAGTTTAGCGGCACAGAATGGCTACACAGTGGTTGTGGTTCAAGTGGCTCCCCATTTGTTCTGTAAAGTACATTTGGTGTCTTGAAAAGTGCCGTATAAATGTAACGTTCATTCATTCATCTGTTCTGTTGGAGAAAGGGAGCACAGCTTCCAGAGAAAGTCCGCGAGTTTGGTCTGACATGTGGTGCACTAAGACAACAGAAGAGTTTAAAATCATTAGTGAAATGGCTACAGTGGAATAAAGAACTTATCACCTGTTATTGGCCTCTTTTCTCATCTTATGACCTAAGGGACGAATGATGAAATTTCAAATACACAGTAATGATACTGCCACGATGCAACTTGAGGGGGTGTAGTAGTACACTGTTACTTAATGTGATAATTCACCAGAAAGTAAGTGTTAGTTACTCATTGATCCCATATTGGTTCGCGATTTATTCAATCATAACGGTACTTGTTTTCTGTGCAGTTACTGTATTTGTTCCTGATTTGTACTTGAGTTTTTAGGCAGTTACTATGTTAATTGTGCCCCCTCAATTTAATTGTTACCGGAAATTCCAATTAATTAAAATGTGACATGCAAGTGAAGAGAAACAATGAAAGAACTGAATAAAAGATAAAACAACTTCTACCGGTGGTGTTTTATTACAAAAAATATCTATGGTTATCGAATATGGGTAAGTACTTTGTGCGTGAGCAAAATATATATTCAGTGCTTAATAAATTAAGTGAAAAATAATTTTTAAGTCATTTTTCTTGTGAAAACTATAAAATTTTTAGCTAGTTAGAATTATTTTCTAGAACAATCGCCAGGGCAGAAATCTACATTACTTGGATTGAGTCATTTAGCCTTATTTGAAGTCGATGGCATGTTAAGTGGTTTTAAAATGGGATGAATGAAAATTGCAGTTTGATCAGCATCTGACAGATTTACAACTGTGACCAGTGACCAAAAGCAAAGTCCGATGACGCGATAAATGAAAGTCAGTAATAAATAAAGGAAATATGTATCCTTTGATGGACTGACGTTGCATCCAGGCTGTCCCCTGTCCCCTGTCCCCTGCTGTGTGTCCTCTGCTGCCTGGGATAGGCTCTGGGCTCACAATGCCTCAATCAGGGATAAGCTGTTTGGAAGATGAATATATGAATGAAATTAAACAATTGAATAGCAATGAACATAGCATGTTTTACATGAACATGTTTTACATAATAATTTTTTAAAAGTGTTAAAAAGGTTAAAGTTGTCAGCTGAAATTAGTTACATTAATTAATCACCAAAATTTTTATACCAACAGCTAGCTCTTGTATATAACATGCCCTCTCCAGTGATCCAGTTAATTCAGTAAATGAGCTTTAAATTTAATGTCCTCAATTAAGTTCTTAAGCCAATCTTATTCATAGTCTGTACTGTAGCATTAAAGAAATAATGACAATCTGTTAATCACATGGGGAAAAAATACTGTATGAGATGCTTTATGCCCTAGAATAATAAATGTGTCAGTTGACACATTTATTTTTTCATTAATAATTTACATTTATCGTAAAGGAATATTTAATTTGGTAGATTGCATTAGCTAAGAATGCAATCATACTTGCATTGTTTATATAGCAGATTTGCCTTGGTCAGAAACATATAAATATAATTTTAAAATAATTTTTCATGTACTCTTCTGCCCCTTTGTGGCAGTTTAGAGCCAGGAATAGACTGACAGCAGGAGAAATGCTACCACTGATTAATGAGTGAGCTCATGTAAAGCAGGCATGTAAGTGGGAATCTGGCAGCTCCACGATGGACCTTAGAGAGTTTGCTGTAGGTAGCATCACCTTCTCAAGAAAAGACCATCTGGAGAAAACATATCTGAAACTCTTTCCTATTTAAAGCAGAGTAATGGTGTTGTTCAGTTACATCTTACGATCCACAGTAAAACCATAGCCAGAAGTTGGAGACACAGTTGTCTAATAGCTTAAGAAAGATTCATCAAACTTAAGCCAGCTGTGGTAGAATGATTTCTGTCCATGTTCATGTTATATACTAACGCTTCCTGGTGGTTATTCTGCCTTCTTTACAATGGGAGCTCCTGTTACAAATAAAATACTCTGCCGATTTACAGAATTGATACACTTTGCTGACTGAAGGGGCAGTTTAATTTGCTGATCAGACGGAGGGTCCCCTTTGATATGTGCAAGATATTCCCAATAGATGGATTGGGGGTGGAATTTGTATCAACTTATCGATCGTGATGCACCGTTTGGCGACCACTGCTCTAATGGATACTGACGGCACCCTTTAGTGCTTTGAGGTTGACAAATCCTGGCTGCAGTCATAGATCTTTCCAGTTCATTTTGGTGGATATGGATCACACTGAGTGTTTTTTTCTGTTGTACCACTTATACTGTTAGTCTGTTATATAAGTGCCGTGAATATAGCAGGACAACAAATACACGGCTTTAAACCTATCCCTCTTTTTTTATAATTTTTTTCCCGACCTTCTGGGATGCAGTAGTATCTTGTAATTTCGCATCTGTGACGTACCCCTTTGGTGATAACTCATATTGATTTCCTTGTGATGTTCCCATCTGAGCAAGGTAATAAAAAGGAAGGTCTATTCGCCCTAAGGCCAGAACATCTGCCAATGGATGCTGCAGTCTTAGGACGGAATTTAGAAGCTGCTATTGCCGTAACCCTGTGCCATTCCTGCATTGCATTTCCTGCGGTTCTGTTTGAGGTTTGCAGTTTAGCTGTGAGATATTTCCCCGATGTGCATCTCTTTAAAGAAATCGCTCAAAAGGATTCGAGCTGGTTTCTGAAGCAGTATTGATTTTGTGATTGATTGATAAGACATGAAATAAGATAGAATATAAATAATCCACACTTTATATTGAATTTACAGAAAATACAATAAAGATAAATACAATATATGCAACCTGGAGGAATAGAATAAATAAACATGCTACGAGGTGCAGAAGTGTAAAAAGTTGGAAATTAATGTAAGTTCACAGGTATTATGATGCCAACAGGTCACATCAGTGCGGTGCGGTTGTGCAGTGATTAGCGCTGCTGCCTCACAGCACAGTTTCATGGTCTCCCTGTGTTCGTGTGGGTTTTCGCCGAGGGCTCCGGCTTCCTCCCGCGGTCCAAAAGCATTCAGGATAGGTTGATTGGTGAGTCGACTGCCCTGGGTTGGTTCCCGCCTGTGCCCATTGCTCCGCTCTCCCCTGTGACCCCAGTTGAGATTAAGCGATTTCAGAAAGTGTATGGATGGACAGGCCGCATAAATAAATAACATAAATAATCTAATGAAGTCAGGTGTCCTGATTTATACATGGTGGGGTACAAATAAAGTTAGATCATGGAAGAGGATGCATTTAATAGCAAAATTTTGTTGGGTAAAAAGTAATGTGTGAAGCAGATGGTTTTGCCTATAGGAGAGATGCTGATCGCGCTTCCTCATTGAGGGGGTGGGTTTCCATCTTGGGAATGTAATGTGTCCATGCTCAGCCTATGAAAGAGCTGGCTTTCTTAATCAGCTTATCCAGCCTGGAAGTCTTCTTTCTCTTGATGTTACTTCCCCAGCAAAGAACAGAACAGTGGCAACTAGGGACTGGTCCATCAGATGCAGCAGTTTGCTGCACACATCAAAGGACTTCAGTCTCTTAAGGGAGCTCAGTCTGCTCCTCTTCTCTAGAGTCCATCTGTTGTTCCAGTGCAGTCTGTTATTGATGTGGATTCCACGATACTTATGGCACCAAAACCATCTCCACAGTCTCTGCCAGGATGTTAACAGCGGTCCCAGTGGTTCACCTGAAGTACATCACCAGCTCCTTACTCTTTCTGACATTAAGCCGCAGGTGATTCTTCACGCACCATCCCATGAAGCTCTCTGCCTGTAATCCTCTTCCCTCCCATCACTGACACATCCCAAAATTGCCATGTCATCAGAGAGCCTCTGCAGGTGGCATCGTATTGGAAGTCTGTGGTGTTCAGCGTGAACAGAAAGAGCGACAACAGTGTACCTTGGGGTGCTCCTGTATTGCTCAGTAACACATTAGATGTGTAGTTGCCGAGGCCTGCAGGCAATCAAGGTATCATCCACCTGCATTCTTCTGAGCTTCTCAGTCATAAGAGAGACATGTGGGAGAACAGAAAAGGACCGATATATGACAGATAGTCTCTCTATTCTTCATCCCTACCTGCAGTTCATCTAATTTTGGATGCTGTTCTGTCTTTTCACTTTTAATTAGTGGGTGGCTATTTACTAAGAATTTGTTGCATGTTTTTGAACTGGCTATTTTATCCATCAGGCATTCATATTAGTTTAGGCAAAGTAAGAAATTAACTTTAACATGCATGGATATTTATGTAAGAGTTCAAGAGGGAAAGCACATATTACAGAACATTGATGATTTACTGTAAGCGTCATTTTTATCATCAAATATATGTAAACCTTGCAAAATGCAGATCAGTAACCACAAGAATTACAAAGATCAGAGGGAGCTGAATTTGCAAAGGTCTTTTTCAAATTAATAGCAAATGAACATTCACATACAATGTAGATTAGCATCTGTCCTTTTAACATCAACTCTCAATATTATATTGAAGCCATTGCTATATCCGGACTGTGTCTATGTACCCTACAGTTTGCAGTACTGACATGTTTAATGTGAGCCATCGACATGTAATGCTTTTCCTAGCAAATTAGACGTTTGGTACAAAAAGCAATTTAATTTCCATTCTTCCCCATGCAGTACAGTGAGAACATTCAACCTCCACACACACACACATCAGGGACCAGATATGAACCCCATACCTAGAGATGTGCCAGCTACTTAATGTAAAAAAATACATGAATATGAAGTTTAAAAATATTTAAGCTAAATTAAGATGAGAGAAATATGAAATACAGAACAGTCCTTTTTTTTGTAACTAATATGTCTCCCGGGTGTGACTATCCTTAGTGCTGTTCATGTACCAGAATCATCCTTTTAGAAATGAATGATTAAATTTCATGTTTCAGAAGCCTTTTATATTAACCACATTTGGATCCCCATTCTTCAGATTTGAAGAGAACATGTTTATGACCCCTGTCATTGACTCAGTTTTGGATTGCAGTCTCTCCTGCCGCTCTTAGTACCTCTACATGAAAAATAAACATACTGTTCAGTTATTTCTTCTTATACGTGAATCTGTTTTCATCACTCTTCTGCCCCTCATCATGGTCAGGGCCATCGGGGGGGCTGGAGCCTGGCTCAGGCTGCACAGGGCTCAAGGCTGTGACGCCCACTAAGCCGGATGTCAGTCCTGCACAGGGCACATGCGCGTGCAGGTGCCCACCATGGGCAATTTCAGAGATGCCACTTACGGCATGACGTGGCGAGAACAAGCAAACCGTACCCACAGAATAGAGGTGCTATTCAAACCATCTCCAGCCCAGGAGGTGTGAAGCAACAGCACTGACTGCTGAACCATCACGTCACACTTAATATATTTTGTTTGCTTTTTTTCTACTTTACAGGCAGAAGAAACATTACATTAAAAATTGGAACAAAGGCTGAATACAAGACGATCTACAATGTAATTGGATACTTGAAAGGGGCAACCAATCCTGGTAAGCGGTTACTTTGACCCAGGATAAATAACTGTGTCGTTTTTATTGCATTAAAAAATTAATTACCATTTTAATTACTGAATAGCCATAGCTCCTTTGATTTGCAAAACTGAGTCCTTGTACCCGGTACTTCCCTTTAATCTTCTTTTTTACACAAGGTTTATTATTGGGATATGTGATAAGAGCTGGCTACAACCAACAAACAAATAAACTATTAATAATAATAATAATGTACATTGCCCATACATCAGTTTACAAACAGATGATGGGCAATCATGAACAAATTAATTGAAATGAATTTTACATTATTTTTACATATAGAGTAACATCTTATATTTTCAACTGCCATCTGTTTAAACCGAGTCATCTGTTTACAGTATTTATTCCCGCCATAGCAGCTGACTCACCTGCATAAGAATATTGGGCAATATTAAAACGTTGCGTATATGATTGACATTTGGCTTCATGTCATGTCATGTCCATGTCCTCCCTGTAATGTGACGTGCGCTAATGTAATGTCCATGTGCAGATCGATATGTGCTGGTGGGCGGTCGCCATGGTAGATGGTACCAGGGCAATGGGGCCGAGTGGATTGGGGGCGCAGCTGTCATGACCCAGATCATTGCCTCCCTGACCATGCAAGCCAAGCAAGGTTGGCAGCCTGACCGTACCACTCTTTTCTGTTCGTGGGGAGGATCTGAATTCGGCAATATTGGCTCCTTTGAGTGGGGAGAGGTAAATTTAGAGTGTTCAGTTTTTTTTTCCCGCCTCCCTCTGTGTCTTTCATTTCTGTTTAAACACTGAATAATTTGCACCTGCCTATGTTGTACATTTTATAGATTAAAGTGCTTAGTCTGTGAAGACTTTCTGATATCACTGTACTTGAGGGAGCACAAGAGTGTAGTACTACACTCTTTAGTTACATATTAGTTACATACTGATCACATGTTTATTACCCATTAATCAATCATAACAGTTTATATTTTATTATTACTATATTTGTTCAATTTGTACTTGAATAGTAACTGAGTTACTAAGTTACTTTTGCCCCCTCAAGTAAAGTGTTATTGTAGATATGTTTATAAAGTATGCTTTTAGCGTTATATACTTAATGTCTTGGACTAAAACTGTTCCTGTTTTAGTACCTATTTATAAGGTACGAAACCTGAATTTATCTAATAAAATACCCGTCCTTAAAAAGGGAAATGTATAGTCCCTTTGAATGAATAGTCATTTAAGCTATTAAATGCTGTATACTGAGGTATCCCTACTACACAAAAAACAGCCGACACAGAAACTCAAAGCTTTCTGTGCTTTCTGTGCTTATATATGGAAACTGAGCGGCATTAACTTCTTCCTCTGAGAGCACTGGCATTTAAATGAGACTATGATTACTAATGAAACTAAAGGAGGTACTATAATTAATGGATAAACCTTTATTTAATTTAGAGCTTGGATTTTGGGCATAGATTACAACTCAGCTGCACTGCAGTGGATAGATATATCATATGTACCATGAACCTACAGGAATCTTTAACGGAATGGTTTTGATGTGCCTCTTCTTGAATGAATTTGATTAACATTACAACCCTAAGAAAACCAATTCCTCATTTGTCCCTATTAATTACTCAGGGTTTTTATAGTGAATAAGATGATTTGTTACTGGTTTGAGTTCGTGTTTTGTTTCCGTTTGACCGATTCAAAGTTAGTTAATAACGTAATGCAACATTATTGTATATATCCTTGTGCAATTTATGATTGCAGTTTGTAAAGATATATTTGTGTGTCAGACTCACAATGGTTTTCTTATTGGGAGCTTGTAAATTAAAAGTAATACCCAATGAGGGTGCTGTTTTCTCATTTGACTGAAAGCAGCAATGCATATTTACATCCTTTAAAGGACAGAATAACTGAGTGTGCTGCTGTATTCTGGCAGGAGAATCGGGTGGTGTTGCAGAGCAGTGCTGTCGCCTACATAAGCCTGCACCATCCAGTAAGAGGAAAGGGAGTTTTACAATCGGTGACATCTCCCTCCCTGCTGCAACTTATCTCAGACATTCACAAGGTAATGCTGATCTCTTGCGTTCCACACATTTCTTTCCCATGGAAATAATTTTATCTTAGTTTCAGAGTTTGACTTTTAAGTTTTCTAGCTTAATTCTGAGTTAGAAGCACACAGAATTGAGTCATCATTGGTGAACTTTAATAACTCAGACTGCATTGGTGAGAAGTTTTTTTTTTTTTAATCATCATTGTGATTCTTTTATACTTTTTACTATGAGTTCTGAAATACTTAGTCTGACACATTCATTTGCTTACCTGTAGTATTTCAATAAAGATAAAGATATTGTAACCTTTTAGAGGCTATGAAAAATAAATTCAACCTCGTTTAATGAAGTGGAGTTTTATACTTTTTTATACTAGAATTGCTGCGATAATTGCCTGTGCTCATCAGAAAGATGTCTAGCTCTATAAAGATGAAATTTACTCAGATTTTGCTCCTCAAAATCTTGTGGATAGTTTGCATAATAGGACTTGTCAGAGAAGTGTTTGAAAAGGTTAACTTATTTCAGTGTTGTCAGTGTGTCCAGTGTTCAGAACTCATGATAGCACCGGCATTCCCTTTGGAATAAAGGGTAAAAAGATTCAAGCAAATGACAAACTCTGTCACTATTTCCTCTAAAGCAATAACCTAATTAATTAACCTAAATGCCAGTTTACCTGTGACATTTTGTAGTTGTAAAATGACTTTCAACCTGTACTGTTTCCATGATCAAAATTCCCAGGAAATTTGTAAGCCACAGCTAGATAGATTGCATAATGACATTCTTTTTTTTTTATTAATTATTATTATTAGTAGTAGTAGTAGTAGTAGTTGTGGGAGTAGTAGTAGTCGTAGTAATAATAATTATAATAATAGTTTGTTTACAATTGATATTTGTTTGTTTTTTGTTTGCTTATCAATCATTAAAGCAGAGACCAGAGTAATTAATATGTAATTGCATAGTCTAATTGCAGGTATGGGCTGGTTTAGCAGAATTCGTGGCAGTTAAAACAAATAAGATGAGTTAATCAGTTATTATTATGCATCAAAGAGCATCATACAGTAGACAAGATTATTTTTCTGATGGATTTGACATTGTACGTCAAGGTCTTTATTGGTTTTATTATAATTAAATGTTTGCTGATTACCATTGTAATAAACATGATAAGCGTACAAATCCGTAATCTGTAATCCGTATTTAATATTCTCCTGTTTTTAATAAATAATGGCAATGCACAAATTAGGTACCTAGTGGACCCACTTTTGAACTTGCTACTCCCTATTCTTGGTCACCAATAGGTATTAACCAGAAGGAATGTAACAGTGTAATGGAGGGACGGCTATCTGGCGTTAATAAGCAGGTAATTGAAACGGCAGGATTCTGCCTGATAGAGAGCTGCAGTGTGATAGGACACAGATGTAGCCTGTAGAGTCCGCTCACGGTTGGCCCTTTTTCTAAGCTTGACTCCAACACTACCAATCAGTTCTTCAGCTGTTTTTCTATGTAACGATAAATAACTTCACAGAATAAAGCTGGAGATTTGTAATCAAAATTCATTTCAGTTTTCAGCTGTTCACTAATCAAATAATTAAAAACTTTTATCTGCTTCCTGTAGTTAAAATGAGCTTCCTGTTACCGCAAAGCAAATTATTTAATCTGTTCCTTTTTTCAGCCTTTTGATATTATAACTTCAACCGTCAAGTGCCAATATCTTCCCTGAGTGAACAGTTTAACTTATAATAGAACTTATAGTAATTGTATAATGCCAGTTTAGCTTATACATTTAATAGAAATGCTTTGTCATGTTCAGTTTTAAAGAAAAAAATACAATATATATAATATGAACACTGGAATAACACATTTTTCAGAAAAATGCATTTGCATACGACTACTGGTAATACAACCGGAGTTTTGATAAATGTTATTTGTGTTTTGCTTTGAGTTATCTGTTGAATTCCAAGGTGTTGCACGCTAACAAGAAAATATACAATCCCCTACCTTCACACTTCTTAATTTATCCCTATCTCTTGTCTGCTCTCTTGACAATTTGTAATGACTTGTAGTAATTGCACTTGGCCTTTCAGAATCCTGCAAGGTTATAGTACAATAGCTGCCCTTATTAGCATTGTAATTAAATGAACTCAGATCAAATCAAAGATGGCAGGTCCTTCTGAAGCTGATATTGGGTAATTGCTCTTGAATTATCAGGAGCTGGAATTTAGATGGAGAGCCTGAAACAGCTGAAAACAAGATGTATTGATAAACCGCATTACAGTATATTACATTAGGCATGACCTGAGTGATTTCTTATCTTCACTGTAAGGTGGCAATAAGCAATGGAAATTCAGACAGAGCAGTAAAATTTGTGTTATTTATTGTAAAGGATAGTTCTTTCATGAAACCTAAAGCACAAGTACGAATTATGAAACCATTTAAAAGTATAATTAATAAAATATACGTACATGAAATATAATTAAAACCAATTAAAACAAGCCAATTTAAAATTTAACTATTGCTAAATAGCTTGTTACTCGTCTGCAAATATGCAAGGAGTTACCAGGAAATGACAGGTTTATTTTTGACGATCCACAAATATTAAACTCCATACATTTTCCGTAAAAGCTCATCCAATTCATAGTCACAGGGGGTCTGGAGCCTACTGGCGCAACTACCCAGGATGGGGCACCAACCCATCATAGGACACACTCACACACCATTCACATCTATGGGCAGTTTCATGACACCAGCTCACCCATGCATGTTTTTGGAAGGGTTACACATAACAGGAGATGACTTGAATAATACATGTACATGCTTACTTATTGCACAAATTAAGCAGTAACTAAAATTTGTTAAGTATTGATCCCTTGCTTATCCTTCATTAATCAATCATGACAGTTCCTGTATTCCATTCAGGCACTATATTAGTTAACAGTTAACTAATTAGTTAATAATGGTAAGACTTCACTTGAGAAAACATACTCAACTCATTAACTACTCAAGAAAATATCATTAACTATATAGGTTTCCCCATGAAATAAATGAACTATCATTATTGATTAATGATGAATGAACATGAGATCAGTACTTAACACTTAATTACTGCTTAATTAATGTATTAAATAAGCGTGTAGTACTACATCATTCACGTCCCCTACCCTTTGGACTGGGATGGATACCAGAATGGCTAGAAGGTACCCTGTGATGACACAGGGAGAACATGCAAACTCCACACACATAGAGCTATGGGGGACACTCAAATCCTGGTCCCTAGGCTGCGAGACGATAGCACTAACCATTGCACCAGCACACCAACCTAAACTTTTCATTATCGCCTAAATTTATGTAACATTAAAACTAATTTTCTTACAATTTTATATTCATTTGGAAATGAATATGCCTTGCAGTCATATTCTTAAATAGACTTCAGAATTGAATAACATTTTTTGCCTTTAGTAGGTATGATGGACAGAGATACGATTTTCTTCCATCCTTCGTGCTACAGTGTTTTAAGCTGATAGCTTTAGGTATCAGCATGAATCCAATCTCACCCAGCGGCAGCACATGGCATCATCCTACTGGGTCCCTTTGCCCTTCACTTACGGAATTGTACCTTTTTTTCCTCAACATTTGGTTATTTGTTCCTATTATGACGTTTATCTTTGGGAAGTGTTGCTTTTAAGAGAATCGATAGTCTCAATGTTTCGAGGTACTTCAGCCATATTATAAATCACATTTGTTAGGCACTGGTAATACTTTCCACTTATCATTCTTCCCGGCTGTCTTCAAAACTGAGACAACACTGCATTGATGTATTTGGAATGGGTGCTTGGGAACCAATTATGTTAAAACAATAGTTCTATAGGGATTACAGGGCCTAGCATACAAAATAAATAGAGATCTCTCTACAATGAAACAAAAGGGTTCATTTTTCTTCACTTTTGCAAGCTTTTTGAATTCCCTTTGTATAGAGGTTTTCTCTTTTTATTTTTGATGGCAGTGTCCTGTGAGGAATGTTTCATTTGTTTATGCAGTAATTGATAACGTGTCAACAATATCAGCTGTCATCGCATGGTCTTCCAGCTTTCGCATAAGAACGTGTAGCATGTCATACACAAGACTAAAGTCACAAAGAAGGAAACGTTTATATTTTAGCGCTACTCTTTTGTACTTTTATTAATGCTGTTATGTGAAATTAGTTTAAAATGCAAGCAAATAGATTCCCTGGAGAATCTGTACAATTTATATATATTTTTTTTTTCGTTTTCAGTGACCCAACGCATTCCTTCTTTAGTGCATCCGTTGTTTTATACTTGGCTTTAAGTTAAACAGGTCAGGACATTTCATTAAATTAACAAGTTATATGAGCTAACAGGTACTTAGGTTACTGGATTTATGATACAGATCTTTACATATGTACAATCTAATTATAACTGATCTTTTTTTTCCCTACAAAATCCTACCATTTAATATTGTCATTATAATACCATTATGCTTCCCTTGGTGTGTATGTTTTATACAAATGCATTTTTATTTTTTTTTTGCCATTCATTCACCCCATGGATGTAAGTGAGTTTTATAAATTGCTTTTATTTTTTGTTTGCACAGCTTGTCTACCTAAAAAAAAACCAAAACACTCGGAATGCGTCTATCAAGCTATTGTATTTTTTTTCTAAACCCTTGATATGACAACAAAATGCCAATCTGTCACAGCAGGATTTTATTTGTCGCTGTGATGTAGCAAATCACAATCTGCGAATATAAGCTTTGATTTTACTGTCTTAGAATTCTGTGCTGTCTGAGAACAAGTGTCAGGCTGGGATATTTCTAGAGGATATCTAATTTAGTTATAATGCATACTTACCCTGGATTGTGGAGTGTGTCTCCCCCGATACGCACATTCTTTATGGTTGAAAAGTCACTTTATAGCTAATTGAAAAGGCAGAATTGTCCAGTGACTCACACTGCTACCCAGCAGTGTACCTGCCTTTGAATGTTTCCGAACAATGGAAGCGACTGAGCTGATGGGGTTGTCACAGTTATTTGACTCTGCTTGTTACTTACTGCAAATGAATAAAATAGCAAATTAACTGCAAAAAATATATATATGTGAAAGGTGGTGCAGTGGTTAGCACTGTTGCCTCACACCTCTCGGACCCGGGTTCGAGTCTCCGCCTGGGTTACATGTGTGTGGAGTTTGCATGTTCTCCCCATTTCGTCGTGGGGTTTCCTCCGGGTACTCTGGTTTCCCCCCACAGT
>JAODJX010000035.1:7862871-7875226 GCA_026776945.1 Isichthys henryi | reverse complement strand
CTGGGTTGTACCCTGCCTCGTGCCCATTGCTTCCGGGATAGGCTCCGGACCCCCCGCGACCCAGTAGGATAAGCGGTATATATATATATTTTTTTTTTATATATTTTTTTCCTGAAATAATTTGATGCCCGGTTTTAGCACAGATTCAGCGTAGCAGTGTATACAGGCACACAAAAGCTTTTAAGGCAGCATGTATTTAATGGGGCTGTTCAGCAGGGTTTGAAGACTTTGCACAACTCCAGACAGTCCAAGAAATACTAGTTCAGGAGTTCCCTGCACCAACGTTTTACCTAAATCCACTTAAATACTGCATTGAATGCCGTGGAGCTAAATCTTTCCCTTAATGATGATTACTTCCCATGCTTTAAGAATTGATGCCTGCTACTTAGAAGTGTCCAGGAAAATGCGTCCTTGCTTTCTGTTCCTCTCAACCTTTTTCTCGAGAAAACGAACTGCATGGCTGGTGGGGCAGGTTTGCACCCTCCGAGCTAATGACATGAGTTGCCTCTAGATACACTCCACCATATCAAATAAAAAGCTAGAAATACCACACCCCCTCAGAACTTCACACTCTGGTGTAGCATTTATTGAGTTGTTGCCAAATCTTTACATGTCCATTCATCAAGAGCACAGTGATGGATCACTCATTAGTCCCTGTCGTACTGCACTCTGTTTAAAAGTCATCTGTCTATGGTGCTTGTCCTTCTGTAGATGTACTGATCATAATTGAGGACCCTAGAAAAATTACTATAAGAATGTTGTAAGACTGCTTATATCCACAGCACAGCTAGAAGGAAAATATACATTTTGCATAGCAGTTAAACCGTCCTGTTATCCATATACGTTGTTTTGAATGCTGTACATCACTGTACCAGCAAATGTGCAGAAGCTGAAAGCCTCGTAAAAGCATGGGCCAAAAATCGGAGCGGTCCAGTCTCTCACAGCGTTGATCTCCAATCCTGTAGATCAAAAGCCACCTGTACTTTTGTGTCGGTTGTTTCCAATGAAAGGTATTCAGCCCGTCAATCAAAGCTCTACTGGAATAAGAGGATATTGGTCGTAAAAATTGCTTTTATCATGGGCTTTTTCCTATTCCTTCACTTTGATCTAAAGCAGTTTTACATAGGCGCAAACAAGTCAGAATATGTACTTTCACATTTATAACCCTTGTCTGGCCTGTATACTATAAGCATATGCTCTTGGAAAACATCCTTCAGATATTTATTTACATATTATTTTAGTACACTTGGTGTGATGGATAATGACACACAGGCTGATGCTTTATAAATAAAAGAGGTGAATTTATAGTGTATGAAAGAATAACCATGGGAGAAGGCACACAGTCGTTGCATCCATAAATCTGAGGAGGCACAATATTGAATTTTCAGAAGTCAATAGCCACCATCTTGTTATAATTTCCAAATTAATTACGCTGTAATTTCAATTTAAACACAAGCTAGGATACAGGCAGGTAGAAAGGTGTGAGATGATAATCATAACCATATAACTGCTTCCAACAAGAAGTACAGACGGGGGCCGAAGACATATTGCATGGGATGTCGGTCCTTTGATTAAATACGAGACGAAGCTTGCTTTTATCAGCTGCAAAGAAAAAACACAACTCAAAGTATTACAATACATTACAAAATTAAGTGTTTTACAGTTTACTTACATTAAACTTAGTATATGTAATCTTTCGAAGGTTAAAACTACTTATGAACTGCAGTAAAAAATATTTTCTCAAACAAGAAAATATGACTGTCATTATGTGGTCATTATATTTAAATGCCTTTGTGCATGTGGTCCGGGGTAATCATACATTTTATTCATACGGTACACGAAACTGTGCAATGCATTATTGGTAAATGATGCAAACTTGTCTCTTAAGTTATGAAGACAATAGAATCTTCCTTATGGGTTTGTATTAAAGTTGCTATGAATTGCGAATAGCTTTCCCCGGGACAATATTGCCGTAATTATGCTTTCTTTCTCACACACCGCACTGGTTACACAATTATTTTAGCACAAATATATAAGAAGTATTATACTCACTAGCAGGCAAAGAAATTAAGTATTGATTCTCACTATGGGGAGAAGAAACAATATGTGAAATTACTTTTCATTCTGTCTTCCAGTTCTTCAGTATTGGATTTTGAATTAAATTCAGCATTTTTTTTTCTTTTGCTTTGTTTACAGTTCTAAATTGTTGCCTTTGTAAATGGAATAAGGTAAACATGGCGGTCTTTTAGTCAGAAAGAAAGATTTCAATATTTTATTGAAACATGTAAAAAGATAGTTGAAGCTAATGATTTTAAACATACAATGAAAATTCACTATATTGCCATAAACATTGGGACACCCCTCCAAATCATTGAATTCAGGTGTTCCGATCACTTCCATAGCCACAGGTGTATAAAATCAAACACCTAGGCATGCAGACTGCTTCTGCAAACATTTGTGAAAGAATGTCTCGCTCTCAGGAGCTCAGTGAATTCAAGTGATGTACTGTGGTAGGATCCCACCTGTGCAATAAGACCATTTGTGAAATTTCCTCGCTACTAAATATTCCACAGTCAACTGTTAGTGGTATTATAACAAAGTGGAAGCATTTGGGAACAACAGCCACTCAGCAATGACGTGGCAGGTCGTAAAATCACTGAGCAGGGAAAACGCTGAGGCGCACAGTGTGCAGAAGTCGGCAACTGTCTGCAGAGTCAATAGCTACAGACCTCCAAACTTCATGTGACCTTCAGATTAGCTCAAGAATAGTGCATAGAGAACTTCACGGAATGGGTTTCCATGGCTGAGCAGTAGCATCCAAGCTTTTCATCACCAACTGCAATGCAAAGTGTCGGATGCAGTGGTGTAAAGCACGCCACCACTGGACTCTAGAGCAGTGGAGACGTGTTCTCTGGAGTGACGAATCATGTTTCTCTGTCTGGCAATCCGATGCACAAATTTGGCAGTTGCTAGGAGAACAGTACTTGCCTGATTGCATTGTGCCGAATGTAAAGTTTGGTGAAGAGGGGGATTATGGTGTGGGGTTGTTTTTCAGGGGTTGGGCTTGGCTCCTTAGTTCCAGTGAAAGAAACTCTTAATGCTGCAGCACTGAAAGCCATTTTGGACAATTTCATGCTCCCAGCTTTGAGGGAACAGTTTGGGGATGGCCTATTCCTGTTCTAATTTAACTGCGCACCAGTGCACAAAGCAAGGTCCAAAAGGAAATGAATGAGTGAGTCTGGTGTGGAGGAACTTGACTGGCCTACACAGAACCCTGACCTCAAACCGATAGAACACCTTTGGGATGAATTACTGTAGAGCGAAGCCAGGCCTTCTCATCCCACATCAGTGCCTGACCGCACAAATGCTCTCCTGGAAGAATGGTAAAAAAATCCTATGAACGCACTCCTAAACCTAGCGAACAGCCTTCCCAGAAGAGTTTAAGCTGTTATAGCTGCAGTGGGTGGGCCACTGCTATATTAAATCCTATGTATTAAGAATGGGATGTCATTTGAGTTCATGTGTGTGTAAAGGCAGGTGTCCCAATACTTTTGGCAATATAGTTTATATCCATCCATCAATTTTCTAACTGATCATCCGGGTCACAGGGTAATGAATGTATTGAAAAATGTACATGTAATTAGCAGTTTACATTAATCAATAACTATCAATAAGAGGCCTGCATGGGTCTTGCTGGTGGACTCACTGACTAGTGCTCTTCCCATAAAAGTACTGATCTACTTTCAAACCAAGATCATTTTGTTTTCTGACATTTACAGTGCTCTTCAGCTGCATATGAGTCGATTTGCACTGTCAAAAGCCCAATGGAAGATCTATAAAGTCAATTAATCAAAGAGAAATCGTTGTTAAAGCTGTCGTCTATAATGTTTTGCAGAAACCTTCATAATGCATTATAATGATATTATAAGAATCAGTCAAACATTACAGCATCTTCTATTGACAATCATAAGACATCATAATGTTGATTTTAATACTTCATAAGCTCCAATGAAGCACTTATGCACTATATATAGTCTCAATATGCATTATGATGGTCAGTATAAGAATTAAGGATGCTTTATACTGCATTATGAAGGGATCTATAGCGCATTATAGATGAGAACGTCATAAAGCATTCATAATGCATAATAAACAAGATTTAAAGAATTGAATCAGAAAACTTTCTAGTCTTCCTAAAAAAAAAAACAAAAACGTTAGAGCAGTGAACTGAAAAATGTCCTTTTTATTTGAAAAATGATGTCTGTCCATCAACTGAGGTAGACTCAGATCTTTGTAGCTGGGGGCTGGAATGCCACCCCTGCTCTGTGTGGGTGGAATTAGCGCATTCTGCCCTCGTCACACTGTCTCCCCCTGGGCTTCCTTCTCCAGTTTAAATTGCCTGTAGTGTGTGATTGTGTGTGAATGTGTTTTTGCATGTGCCCTGCAATAGGCTTGCCCTGTACTCTCTAGCCCCCTGTGCAATCCTGACCAGCTTGAGCAGTTTTGAAGATGGAAGGATGGCTTTAAGTGACGTAAAAACAAATGATGCAAAGAACCCAAATCAAATTGCCATTCATTGAGATACGTGTTAATATTAGTATGTGGGTTTTCAGTGAACTTTAGTGAATCTGTTTTTTTTTGCAGCATTGATTTTAGTTTTAGCTAGAGACGGCTTTTTATAAGGCTCCAGGTCCATCCATGACTTTGACCAGGATAAGCAGTTTGAAGAGGCGCACATGGTCTTTTATATGCATATGACTGTATAACTTCTCATGGCAGATGACAGTGTCTGTTCCTCGGCGACTTTTTGATTCTGTCTGGTTCTCATGCTATTTCTCTCTATTTGCTTTTCCTCTCAGAAATTCCTGAATTGCTCACGAGGAGTGAGCTGCCCTGGACCGCGTATCAGCTCCGTGCAGATTCCGGGGGATGGGACCTTCTTTGCCAACCAGCTGGCTGTCCCAACGGCTGAATTTGCATTTCAAGATACCGGGACAGCAGAGGTAACTGTGTTTGATCTTGTTTTATTTGAAAAATGTACATTATAAGTAACTGTGTGCTACATAAAAATGTATTTATTTCATTAACATTAACAGTTCATAATTTCAACATCCTAACTATTATTATTATTATTATTATTTATTATTATTATTATTGATGACAATGATAATAATGGTACTATATGAAATTATAAAACACATTTTAAGTGAAAGAAAGAAAGACAGACAGACAATGTATTGATCCTGGAGGAAACTGATGTTCTTAAGCAAGCTCAAATTACTCACCTCAGTTAGTAGAACTAATAAAAAAAACACCTTTAAATAAAACACGTAGCATTTACATGATAAAGCTGGATATGCACTTGGAATCCTACCCAGATAGATATTACATTGTTATTACATTCCTCAGAGATATTGTTAGATTCAGTCATTTGTCTTCGTAATCACACCTATGCCCGGAATCCAGCAGAGCCGTCTTTACTGTAAATGCCTTCCTGTCTGCTGTACCCAAAAACGTGGAATCCTTCGCAGTGCACACTGCTGCCAGAAGAGAACAGTAGCAGTATGGCACTAGATCTAAGCTTAATTATGTTTTTATGATTTTTTTTTTAAAAAAAACCTAAACATTGTTTTTGAGAACTCCATTGATTTCATGGACATTAGAACAGTAACCAAGGCAGCCGTAGGTCAGTAATTGGAGGTAACAGCGAACCTTAGTTATCCATCTGAAAGAAGGGAGCCAGATGGTAGAAAGCTGGTACCTACAGGGTTTTTTTTTCCCTTGCCAGCCGCCCAGCTGACAGACATCGTTTACACGATGTTTCTGTAGCACTGTAGTGGTTTTCTGAGTTATGGTGAAGGACGCAGGGGCTGAAGCTGTGTATGCTCCAGGGGAACCATGGTGATTAAATATAAGAGCAGATACTGACAGCTTTGCCCTTCCTCTGAATCAATTATTGACCAGTGGGACTAGGTAGATGCGTTGCCAATAAGGTGCGGCAACACTCTCTTCAAGAGTTACAAATAAGTATTTTGCAGAAAAAGAAAAAAAATACAAATGGACTCATTGATTCTACCAGCATCTCCTCTGAGTGCAGCTCTTGAAGCAGTTTCGAATTACTTTGCAGTATGCCCTTTTGCACACAGATATGACGAATCCATTTATACATTCCACATTATGAACCAATACAAGGTCTAATAATCCCTGCAGTAGGGCCGTGTTCTAGAGAAATGTCGTTATGTTGTTGCTGGTCGTTGAATATGATTAGATATTTATGGTGATATCACTGGAAATCACTATTCAGGTATTCTGCATATACATGGAATATATCAATACACTGTTGTTCTTTCAGTCTGTATAAAGAGCCTTTAGCTGCCATATAATATCATTAGATACAAAGAAGCCTTTTATGAAAAGTTTTCTTATATTGAAATGTATTCTGCTTCTCCTACAAGTCAATATGTGATGGTGTTCCATAACAGCTGTTACTTAGGAAAGTACTCAAAACCAAAAGTACAAACGTCTCATTTTGATTCTTACACCTTAGCTGTCGACTGCAAAGCGCTAGGCTGGAAAGCCTAAGGTATCTTAAACGTTTTGTTTTCACGGTTTCAAAATTAAAATGATAAGTATTACAGTACAGTTTCTGTAATACTTAATACGTATGTTTTCTTTTTTCAGTCATTTCACTCCTTGTTTTTTTTTATTCTGCATTATCTGTCTGAAGAAAAACATTCATTAATTTTCAGAGGTCAGGTAATTCACCTTGACCATTTGCTCTTCACTTGTAAGGTGCAATGCACCAATGCAGTGTCAGTTAAAATCATTCTAAGTTGTACATGTGTCCTAATCTATGGATATGCTTGGGTATGTATTTCCTGTGTACCCTAAATTATGAATTCTACCATTTCCAGTCATTGGGCATAACCTCCTGAATTACATCACCAGACTATCAGGTTTTTAGGGTGGAATCCCACCAGTAATCTGCTTTGTATTGAGGCTACGTCTGCCTTGTTGAGAACAACTTGAGGATTTGTCCCTCTCAAAGCCTTTGTATTAAAAATGACACAGCTGCTTAAGGCTTTTCTCACCCTTGTTTTTATGCAAAGTTTTATGTCCGTAAACTCCAGCCTTGCTTTGTGTCCTGAACCAGCCTCTGAGATTCCTGTCAACATCGGTTAGTCTTGGAAATGAGCTGAGCTGTTTTGCTTTTCTTCTCGCAGAAGCAAATTAAAACTAACACCTACTGTAACAATGCAAATTTCATTATATAATATTAGCATAAGCAAGTATATATAAAGAAGCTTGTATCTATAATTTTCATAGTTGGACGCATTTTTGAACTTTAGGATTTTGGTGTAGGTTAACACTGTGACTAATGTCTATCCAGGGACGGATTATGGGTTGTGTGGGCCCCTGGCCAAAACGTTTGCGAGCCCCCCCACCACCACCACCACCACAATTCAAGGGCCCTTGGCAGCCAAACGCCCTCTCTATAGGGTCAGGGGCCCTTGTAGGCAGAGGATCAAAGAATGTGGGCCCTCTAAAATAGACAAACGAAAATACATTGTTGATAAGCGTTACAAATTGTTTTGGGCTAGGGGCCCCACGGGCCCCCTGCACCCCAAGGGCCCCTGGGCAGCAGCCCCGCTGGCCCGGTCCGTAATCCGTCCCTGTGTCTATCTACTGTCTAAGACAGATGTATAGCATCTTTAGAGATATTGTCGTTTTTGTTTAATTGTGTTTTGATGTTTCTAGTAACCAAAGTAGCGTGACACATACGATCACCTTCATAAACTTGATTCACGCGTACTATCGTATGCCCAAACCTTTTGATTTGTAACCCTTCTTCTTTGATTTACTGCCCATTTCTAGTCTGTTCAATCAAATGCATTCCATACCTGCAGGCTGCTGATTCTCTTAATGTTTTTGGTGGCGCATTGGAACATGGTAAATTAATCATATTTAACAACAATAAGCTGTCACAGCTGTGGGAGGTACTTACAGGTGTCCCTGAAGTGTGTCATTTAGATGGATCTGTCTGTTGATGCTCTCACTTGCAGAGAGGTTAGGGTTCTTTTTTCCCCAAGATTAATGCAGCCCACCATCTGGTTTACCGAATGTAAGTGACCTGATTTGAAAGCCTCTTTGAATCATGTGGGTCTGTTTTTTCCTTTTTTTTCTCCTTTTTTGCACAAGTATGAATACTGCTATCCTGTGGGACATATACACATATGAAGCCTATGGTTTGGGTAACCAGGAACATTTTTTGTAGGGGTGGGGGGGGGTGAGTACCCACGCTTTAGGGTCCTGTTCACACCTGGTATTAACATGCATCTTTCAATTGACCGTTTGTAATCGGATCTCTCTTTCCTGCATCTTATTTAAATAAGCACATAAATCATTTCCATGTGGAGAATCTGCCAAACATTAAAAGGAGGAGAAAAAGAAATCAAAAGCTATTGACGCATTCAGGTAAACAAAATGTGTAAGATGTTTGTAAAAGTGTGTCCTTTTTAAAAAATAATTCCAGAATGGGCATTATATTTCTTAATAACTTTTATCTTCTACGTATATTCTAACGTTGCGATTTTCTTTCGACAGTCATTATTACAAAATATAATTTCACATAATGCATATGTGATTTCTTAAACAGCTCAAACTATATTTCACAATGAAGTTCAACATTTCACGTTGTAGGCGTGCATTTGTATACCCTATCAACACAATACAAATGTACATGGTAACATATCCATTATCTGCAAATCTGTGTGTGTGTGCACAGATTTCCCCAGTATTTGTCTGTTTGTACTTGGATTCATTTGTTAACTGCACACCACTTCATTACGGAGTTTGCATGTTTTCCCTTCCACACAGATTTTCTCCATTGGTCCACAGATACTCATTCAGGCTAATTGGCATCTCTATTGTCTGTTTATATAAGTAATTTTAAATTTAGATTTACCTGTATATTATACCAAACTAAGAATGAAAATAAATAACTGATAATTAGACATAGAATTCTTTTTGAAAACCTTTCTCTCATAGGTGAGGTCAGTTAATTAACTGAAAGAAACCCGTGACCACAGCCAAATAAGGATTGAATTGAAATATCTAAGGTAATTCATTCCAAGATTGAATTTCTAATGTGTAATCGACGGGCAATCAATCAGAGCCTATTGTCTGGGAATTATATAGTCAATGACTACTAATGCTACATTACATAGATTTATGGTTCAGTCATGTTTCGTATAAATACACAATAAAAATGCAAAGATTGTGTTTTATTCTTAGGAGATATGCTGGCCAACTGGTTAACACGGTTCCTTCACGTCTCCTGGGTGGCCCTCACCAGAACATAACCTCTTCTGAGCTGGTTCCTCATCATTGTTGCTGATCAGGCCTAAAATTGATCATGGATAATGGATAATTGGAAGCATGTGCAGCCACACAATCATCTGCAAAGGGGCTCAGTATTCTGCCCTGTCTCCATGTAGTGGGAGTTTCTTTCCGGAGTCTAAAGACATGCAGTTATTTAAACTGCCATCTCTAAATTGCCCCTTGTGTGAGTGTGTCTGTATGTGCCCTCCTGTAGACTGCCAACCTGTATTCTGCCATTTTATTTCCCACAGGGAACTCCTGTATAGGGTACAGCACTAATACAGATTGTAAAGTAATTTTGTCCCTTCCAGTCCCACTAGTACAAAGTCTTGTTTCTAGAAGAGCTATGGCAGGTAATTTCACCTCATGCTCTTTCAAATATCAAGCACAATGCGTATCCAGGTTTTACTGCTTTACTCATCTTTGCTTTTAGCAGAATCTGCCGGAGCAAGACTGTACCAGCAGGAGACAGTCTCAGATATTAAAGAACTGCTGAAACTTCGGTTGGAACCAGGCACTTGGTGTAGTGGAGTTCCTCAGGCTTTCGATAAGTTCATATAGCAATTAAAACAAAACCAAAAACCAAGGTTCTTTGCAGATATTGTGCAGTTTCTACATTGCTGTTGATTTGCACCCTGTCCATCCATCCATAACTATAACTGCTGAATCCCAACTGGGGTCACCAGAGCCTGTCCCGGGAATAAAGGGACAGGAACCAACCCTGGGTAGTCGCTAACACACCACAGGGTGCACACACACACACGCACACTCACAGGGTCAACTTAGAATCACCAATTAACCTAATATCTACACTTTTGGACCATGGGAGGAAACCAGACCCCCCGGTGAAAAACCCATGCAAACACAGGGAGAGCGTGCAAACTCCACGCAGAAAGGCCCTACACCTGACCCAGGGATCAAACCCAGGAGCTTCTTACTGCGAGGCAGCAGCGCTGACCCACACTTGTAATTTTACAGGAATTTTTGCTTTTCTTATAATTTTTCTATATACAGTTCATTTACAGTTTACTTATCAAATCCTTTTGCTCCAGATCGATTGATGGATTTCACATGTTTATTAACATGGAGGATTTAATCAGATGATATTTTGAGAGTGGGTTTTAAAAATCACCTACGAGTTTGAGACCTCATCATACATAAACCAATTTCAACACAAATGCCAGATAGTCTACATCAGATATGCGTGGACTGTTTTTTTTTTAAAAAAAATTCCCTCCAGTCTACTTTCCATGTGAACATCTGCTTCAGTGAGAGTGTTATGGGCTGGATGCAAATCACTTCAGTTCAGTGTTTTCCTAAAAGTAGCTCCCAGTGCCTAGGGATGCCATAAAGGTACTTAGTGCTTTTTGTCATATAATCATGTTTACGCAGTTTTTCCCCGGTATTTGTCTGTCTGTATTTGGACAGGCGAAAACCCTCTTGTGAAGTGTAGAATATGTAAACCACTTTAGTATGTAAGGAACATAGATGTTTCTTAAACTTCAGAAAATTGTGCCAGGCAGATATGTGCATTAGCAGCCGATGTTTCAGAGAGTGTTGTATTCAGCTCTTCAGATAGCTAGACTTCAGAATGGACTCGTAGCGTGGGTGTTCAGTAATAGCATATTGCCGGAAATGGAACAAGTATCCCAAATGAAAAACCTAGGAGGGAAATAAAGAGCAGGGGGCACTGATCGTGTCATCCTATTCGGACACCTTATTATCTGTTGTTCAAAAATATATTCTTTGAAATGGAACCAAGATACACGACTTCCAGTGAATATAATGTAATCTTCTGTGTGTGGTCCTCCTGAAGACATTGAAGACAAAATACTGTAATATTTTTCTATCAAAAACTTCCTTTATGAACCATACAGAAATCAAACTCGGACCATATGGGGTGATTTAATATTTCTCTTATTATTACATGGGCTATAGTTTTCATTAATAAATGTACGTGACCAATCAAGTTGTTCGACTTGATGACAGATGTTAACCCAGCTTCTATAAGCTTATTAATTAGTTAACTTTTAGTTATAATCACATGAAATGCAATGTTTTAACTTTTCCAAATGTCCTCTTCTAATGAATTACAATCAAAAGTCTGTGCCTACTGCTAGACAGGGCACATAAGTAATAAGTTACAATAATTTTCTGTGTTATCTAATATAAACCAGAACTATACTGAAATAATCTAATCCTACACACAAATAAGACTAAGGAGATCACCATAGACTACAGGAAAACAAAAGTGAAAGACTGTTGTCCATTCCAAATCCATGCTGGGGAAGTTGAACGTGTGGAAGGCTCCTTGGGAGTCTATATAATAAATGATCTCACATGGCCTCTTAACACCACCCACCTGATGGGGAAAGTCCAACAATATCTGCATTTCTTCAGGAAATTGAGATAGACCCATGTTCCTCAACATCTCCCGACAAACATCTACTGCAGTACCTTAGAAATAATTCTGGTCTTTGGATCTACTGTGCGGTGTGCAAGCTGCAGAACTGAAGATCAGAATAAGCTACACTAGGTGGTGAACACTGCCCAGCAGATCATTGGAGCTTATCTCCCAAACTTCTACAGTGTGTACTCCAGCCGACGGAAGAAGGCGGCTAGAACCATCAGCAGGGCAATAAGATCCCAGACAAACAGAATGAGAAACTCTTTATTTCACAAAGCTGTGTTGTCTATCTCCCTCCCCCACTCTGCAAACTGACCAACATGCCACTTCTCTAGAAATATTGTAAATATTGTAAACTGTAAGTACAGTTGCAAATTGCACGACTGAAAATATTGTAACTTATTTTATGGCGTATTTGTGGAATCCCCTGCTAAAATTGATTACTGCTTCCTATATGTTCATTCTGATCTCCATTTTGATAACATATATTTATCCATCCATCCATCCATCCATTTTCCAAACTGCTTATCCTTACTGGGTCGCGGGGGGTCCGGAGCCTATCCCGGA
>JAODJX010000035.1:7852654-7862771 GCA_026776945.1 Isichthys henryi | reverse complement strand
ACATGCAAACTCCACACACATGTGACCCAGGCAGAGACTCGAACCCGGGTCCTAGAGGTGTGAGGCAACAGTGCTAATCACTGCACCACCATGCCGCCCCCAACATATATTTAATTTTTTACAATTTATGTTCTTTGAGAGTGCTGCAAAAAGAAGAGATGTTGAATTTTTATGATATGGAAGCATGATGACAGTAAAGCTTTCTTACCTTCTGACATTTTTTATCATATGTACAAGCTAAGCTAAAAGCTATTCTAATGATTTATGGAATTGATTGTACATTATGAAAGATATATCCTTTTTTGTTTCTATGTGTAGGACAGTTCAGGTGTGTCATTAGCGAGAATGTCATTTTGTCAGTAGCCATTGGTATTTTTTTTCATGATCTTTCCAACATACCAGTAACATGAACTTGCATTAGCAATATTTGCAGCAGGCTATGGCAGATCCTCAACCACTTTTTTTTAATTTGTGTACAATGACTTTTGTTTTTGTCTGCAAAAGACCCATAGCTAGAAATAAATGTAGTAGGAGGTCTCCTTTGGTAGATGTTGCCAACCAGGTGGTTCTAACCATAATTTTATTACTTGTCTATATGCCTGATGTGCAATAGTATAATTTCTTTTGACGATTCAATTAAGCAATAACGCTCGTACGAGAGTGAGTGCGGTTGTACTCCAAGATATAATGGCTGTGATTTGGCTCTAGGCACAAGGCCGCAGGCCAAGTACAGCTGCAAGACTTTAAGTATGTTATTGCTTTTATACAACAGTTCAACAAGTAGTATTTATAAAGTAACAGTATTAAGATACAGCATATTTTGTTGATTTATTTAAACATTTGCCTCCGCAAAAAATAAAAAGTTCCCATAACGTCAGCGAAAGTGGGAGGGCTGTCGCATCCAAACCTTCTATATACCCAGAAAACCTTGCATATACCCAGTCTATAACTGATATAGCTTTGTCTAATATCGCCAGTGCCAGCAGGGAAACAACTAGCTAGCTTATTAGTGGAATAACTTGGCCTGATAAATAAAGACCACAACGCAGGTCTAAATAAAATATTGTGGTGCTAGAGTGGCAAAGAGTTCATGAGGCAGACAGCAAATTTCAGCTATTAACAGACTGTTTTATTGCACGATCCTTAAAAGCCCAGCGGTAAAACGATGAGCAACAATAAACAATAAACTGACACCTAGACGGGGAGCCTTTAATGAGACAAAAGTAGATACAGGCAATATAGACAAAGCGTAATGAGTCATTCGCTGAAAACAATTTATAAAAACTTAAAATCCAAAACAGATCAAAATTAATCAAGCAAAATGGAGGAATACATATGAACCTTTACTTTACTTTTGTTTGTGCCTACGTTCATTTTTGGAAGCGGTGGAAACATGGGGAGGTTCTCAAAGGCACCAAGTAAGAATCAGCGCAGCACCGGCTCTGTGTTGGTGGAAATGAGGTGTATGTAATGCGGAGTGATACTCATATATATATCTATATTGCTATATATCTATAATCTTTGATGTGCCTCATTTTCTCTCTATTATGAAATTCTAATGTCACTGGAACACATCCCATCAACTCTTTCTTCAGAATCCCCAGTTGATAAAATTAGCGTTAGGTGCATTGAACAACAGTTGATCCACTTTCCTTTTTCACTGCGGTGCTCTAGTGCTTTAGTGATTATCGCTTCTCATTGTGAGTGAATATTTATGTCCCTGTTGCCAAGAGTAGCCCATTAGCTGTGGTGCTGCACGATGATATTGCATTAAGCTGCGCAAAGCACTCACTTCAGAGTGTGTTATGCTTCAAAAACACTTTTGAAGAGGGCCTGATCTACAGCTTAATGTTGATTACTTCATTCAAAGTATAATTTTCATGCTTACATAAACAGTGTATGTTCCTGCCTCAATAGCTGAAAGACAGTGATTACTCTCTTACACTCTGCAAGCAAGTATTCATTTTGAGTGTGGTCTTTCCAGCTCTGTTTTGGAGATTTGAAGTCAGTTGCAATCACTTCCTCTGCGTTTATATTTATCGGTGTGCTGTTTCTGGGATAATGCTTGGCCTGGCATCAAGTTGACACTGTGACAGAAGCTTCCCATCTTCCCAGATGGACTTTAGGGTATATTCTCACTGGTAGCTAAAATTGCTAGAAAACTACTGGAAATGTAATTGTGTATGTGGTGGCCTGTCTACAGTATGTATATTTGGTCTGCAGTAGTAAAGTAAATATAACAACAACCATTACGAACTACACACAGATTCTCTCTGCACATTTCTACCATTCAGTGTTGGTCCCCACTATAACAGTGAGCGTCTACGATCCATTACCCAGAGAAGATTCTATGTATATTTGATGTTTCTTGTCAAGATTCTGGTAGCTTCTTCCCATAAAATCATAGAACCTTGTAGTAGAATCTGATAGCATTTAAAGTTTTTCCCACGTATAATGTTCTGCTTCTCTTTTCTGTCTGTCTTTCTAAGGAGCAGCCAAACTACAAGTTGGAGATAAACTTCTTCACTGTGCACTGTGCCTGAAACTTCTGTCTAATTAATGTCAGTGTCTGGAATTATGAGCTAAATACCAATAAGTGTCTAGTTTTTTTTTTTTTTTTAATCAGCCATGTTTTACTTTGCAGTAAAAAAAAAAAAAAAAAAAAACTTCCAAGGAAAATTTATCAAAGCAAATGGACCATGTGCTGCTGTCCTATAATATGTGTCATTTCTACAATAATTCTTCGTAAGAGCTGTATTTTTAATTATTAGCCTTGTGCCCTATTCAACTTTAATTAAATTGCCCCTTGCTGCACACTGGTAAATTGTAGGTTTCCTAGGGAAGGCGGTCTTGTGTTTTTCGTTTTGTTGCACAGTAAGAGACTTTCGAGCTCTTATCTTTCAGCGAACAGTTTCGTTCTTTATAAATAATAAGCTGCTTCCCCTTTGTCTACATGATGATATAGGGTTGCAGTGACTCACTCTGTTTTCTCTTGTACCTCTGGGAGTAATATTGAAAGGCCTGTGAAATTCCCCTCACCCCTCTTCCCCATCACCGTTAATTCATTCTTACTTTTAAATTACAGTGATGGGAATGTGTGAAGGGACCTCAGAGGTTAAGAATGTGATCTGGAAGTATTTATACGATGCTGAAAATATTGTGACTTCAGGAATTGCACTAGCTAAGCTCTTCGTGGTTCCTGGAAATGCTGGTAGGCCGATCCAGTGTTCACTTCACACAGTGATGGGCTTGGTAGCTGGTGAAGTGCCACAGTTAATAACTGCAATGCAAATAAACTGTAACATGCAAATTAACTTAATTAAATCTGGATAGGCACCATCATACATCTTACAATGTTATGCGCAATGGCCCCAGTGAAAAGACAATTCAGTGTATGTGCCAGATAGTGTTTTGAAAGAAAATAGAATAAGGGGTGAAATCTTATCTTGACCAAGGTAATTGCAGTGGATTTTGTATTATAGGCAGTTGCTGGGTTAAGAACATCTGACTTACAGACAACTCTTACTCACAAATGGACTGTAAGAATGCCTTTTATATTAACAATTTGGATTAAGTACACTAGTTTGTAATAGCGTACACACTCGCTACTTTGTGACGCTCATGAGAACATTGCATAGCTGCAGCATGTCATTGGCTCCAGGATCAGTACAGTTACATGTGTGGTAACCACTGTGTCCTCTCACATATTAAATATTATTATCTGATTTTTTTTCTTAAATTCAAATTTTGGCACCTGTATCCTCTTACAGTTTTTCACCTCAAAACTCTGTTCCACCTCTCAAATGTGGTAACTTTAAGGAGAACAAGTGCTTAAAATTTTCTTTTTTTCTTCGAAAAAAATAGAAAATAGAGGGGTGGAATGAAGGGATGAAGGAGGTTTGAACAGATGACTGTTGGTTGAGTACTGGATGTCCCCTGCAAGTTTGGAGGATATGTGTTGAAGATTGAATGATATCACTAATTATTACTACTATTATTATTATTTTATCATTTTATTATTATTATGTACTGTAATGTTGATGCACGAACTTTCATACAAATTCGACTAAAAGACAGGCTTAGGGCACAGATCTTGTTCGTAACCTGGGGGCTTCCTGTCCATGTCAGTTTTGAAGCCACCCAATTATTAATTAATATCAATTCATCCATCTTGCCATTTTCCAACTGCTTGTCCCAGACAGGATCGCCAGGGGGCCTAGATCCTATCTTAGATAGCATAAGATACAAAGCAGGGGTACACCCGGGATGCGATGCCAAACGTGTTCAGACTTATTCATCAATCATTCCAACTTCTACCTGCTTATCCTTTGCAGAGATAGAGGGACCCAAGACTTATAAGGACTAAAATAACAAATTAATTATTGCACAATCTAGATAACAGAAAAAACATTTTTTGTAATGAAAGGCCCTCCTCTATTCTCAGCATCCTTCATCATTCACAAAGAAGAGTGAATACATAAGGATTGTCAACAAGTCTCTTTTAAACAGGCTAAAGCTCTTGTGAATCTTTAAAGCCAATCCAATAATGCTCTAGGAAGGAAATCAATCTCTGCGTCTCAAGGATTTATTCTGTTCTTCTTCTGTTTGTCGCAGAAAACAAGCTTCCTCCACGAGGCCCTTTTTCCTGATGATTCATCAGCAGAACTCTTAGATCCCTCCTCCAGCTTATATGAGACAGTTGCTAAGGTAAAGTAATTACTTTCTCACAGTCCAGATCACTCAGTATATTTACATGGGCTCAGCCATAATCCACCCATTAACTGTTTGTTTTTACTAATTACAAGAGGATCTGGCAAGAAATGTGTCAAGACCTCGACAGATGCTTGTTAATTTGTCAGTGTTTATTTCCGAAAAGTGAAATGATCTGTAATGTTCTTGCATCAGTAAACTCATTTAATAGTATTATGATTAGTTTGTCACACACTCGATAACTTCCATTCTACAGTGCATTATTAAAGTAAATTCTGTAAGATTCTTAAACTTAATTTCATATATAATTCACTCCTGCATATGTAGTCACATTTATCATCGTTTATACATACTAATTTTTTATTTAGCAGTGGTCTAAGACATTTCCAGTCATTCACAACACAATGTCATTCAACCTCCCCCCCAGATGATCCAAATATACGAAGTCCCAACTGGCAAATTCAGTAGCTTGCCAGAAGATTTACTTTGCCAAAATAGTACCCACTGTAAAAAATGTTGGAAATCAACGGTCTGTAATTATTGCCTACTTAAGTAGATGACCACATTAGGCACATATGTTATGGAGAAAGCAAGACGTTTGAGCTTTGAGGCATTTTAGGGGTCCAAGCAGCGATGTTGATGGAAGGCTACTGTTTTTCTTGGAATCAGTTGTTTTCATTCCGCTCCCCTTCAGGCATTTCCCAAAAAGGTTTTCTTAGCCTCTTATAGAAAGTTTTCTTGTTTTTGCTAGATAGATGCCTAAGATTTCTGGAATCTGATTTTCACAGGTATGTTTAACAGGTATGTTCACCTTTGTGGAAAAAGCCTCCTATCAGAACGGCAAACAAACTCCTATGACTGTGGAATAGACATGTCAGTTTTCTCTTTTATTGGCACTGGGGCAGGACAGTTAAGACATCGATATAGTGGGGAAACACGGTGAGAAAAAAAAACAGAAAAGAGAAAAGAAAAATCCAGGAATGTGTGCTGGGGAATTAGAGTTGGAAACAGGAAGGTGTTGGGGTCAATGCAAGTTTACTGGGGTGACAGAGATGAAAAAGCTAGAGTATAAAGCATTTATATTGGTCAAAGAAATGAGGAATGAGTAGAATCCAATGTAGCAGTCATCGTCACCTGACTCTGTCCCTTCCTAGACACGTCCCACCAGTCTCAAACTCCCAGTCAGTTTTCTCCGAATATGATCACTCTCACTTCATTGTAACCCATTTCTGATATATTCTTTCTGCCCGTTCCTTTCTTTACTGCTTCTGAAAGATCCCCAGATGACATAGATGGTGTCTGTGCCTAGATTTTTCCCTGAACTGCTAGCAGAACGTGAAATATAAGGTGAACAATAAAAGGTTTTTAATATGTACAGAGATGTCCAAACAAATATATCTGTATGATTGGCACAAGAAATAACTGTATTGTAAGTAAATGGCTGGAAGAGTGTAAGTGATGGAAGTATGAGTGCAAAACAAAAGTAGATTAACACAAATGCTACTTTAGGTTGTGCAGCAGAATTTGAAAGTTGGTGACTTAAATCATCAGACTGCATTTTAAACCTTCTGTGAGCTGTACCCCGCAGGCAACAGTGCGAGCCCCGTCGTCCTTGTAGCTCTCATTAGGCAGATGAGTACCAGATGTGTGATATTGGCACCGAGAGAGGGGGAGTACAGTGTACCTAGTTCAACTCTGTACGATATTTTCATCTGAGAAGAATTGAAACACTGCAAAACATAAAAAGATTTCAGAATCAGTCATCATGTTTTTCTCAGGGACTTAAGATAGTCAGTATATATTTAATTTAAAAGAAGAAACTTTGCCCGTGATAAAATCCAGACCTTGCTTGAGTTTCCCTGCATCATTCACACTGTTGTTGCGTTACTTTAATGCTAAAGCAGACGCTCATCCACCTCCACCTCCTCCTTTACAGAGGAAAGTGATTTTCCCTTCGACACAGCTGGGAGGACACTGACAGCCTTCTCCTGCGGATTCTCTCTGAATTTTAATTTGCCAGCTGGTTGCTAGTGTCAGGCTCTAGGGAAAATTCTATTGGTCAGCAGCGACCTCAGTCCTCCCTCCCAAACACTGCCATCCCTCTAGGCCAAAGTCACCCATCAGGAGATTCGGGCATACTAACGTGTGCCAGGGGGTACCACTCACGTGCCACTTAATTAAGGGCCAGAGGCCCCTCCTTCCGTCTCTCCCCCCGCACTGATTGCTGGGGCTAAAGGCTCAAGCTCGGCAGCTCATTTCTCATGCTACCTGCTCTTTGCCTTTAGAACGGCGGCTTGCATAGCTGAGAAGGAAGAATTTTCTGTCAAGGAACCTATAGTCATGCACGTAGAAGAAATAGAATTTTCAATAAAAAATTATATTTAAGCATTTCGTGTGTTTCTAGGCTGAATTTAATAGACCTTAATTATTTGAGTTAAAAGATGTAAATCATAAATAGGACACTGAAAATTTAGGAAAAAATAGGTTATTTTTTCATATTAATTATTAATAACTTATAAAAAACATCATCTTTATAACTGTGCAATGGTATTTTTAATATTGCTAAAGTCACCTTATAAGAGTGACTAAATCAGTAAATTAATCAAAAATAAAATGATTCATACTGTATGCACTTTATAGAGCTTTATTGTACTGAGAGATTTTTGTAAATAGATATCTAAATTAATTATAATTATTAATTTCTTTTCAAATAGTGTGTTTTAATGAATATATTAAATGGACATGTACAGAAACAGAATCTGCCCGTCATTAAGAGTCATCACATGTTTATAAGTGGTTTTATAAGTAGTTTATAAGATTCGACACGTGTTTGGCAGTTTTTGTGTAATTTTTTTAAAGATAAAATGACTTGTCGGATCAGCTAAGTCACAGTCACTTTTTTGGAAAGACATTTTATTAAGTTGAAAATGATGTCACAGCAACAACAAAATCACTATACTCAAAAACAAGGAAAAAATGGAAAGTTCTCTTTCAAATAACTCTGTGCCCTTCTGTCAAAGACAAACACAAACACACATACACACACCTTACACACCCATAGACGTACACACACACACACACACGACTGTAGCAGTCACAATACTGTCTGAGGCGCTTTGAAGAGGGGAGTCTTTTCGAGCTACCTCGATCCCCTGGGATTTCTCAAAACAGGATGGACAGCTTCTCGGTCCAAAAGGATTCAGAAGGAATGAGAAATGATACCAAACTCTGCCAGACCTGCCAGATCATGCCCTAAAAATCAAAACACATGGTCATTTTTTTGCTTTAACTCCTTCAGGATTTATGCATTTATCCAGTACATTGGAATGGATCTTAAAAGAACATCAGCTACATCATTTAGTACATTCATTAGTAAAACCCTGTTTGGTAACATTTTCCATGAATGCCATGTGTATCAGAGTCTATGACCGCATTCATAAAATATTATAAAACATTCATAAAGCATTATAAACATTATATTTTTTAATATTATTTAAAAATACATAAAACATTATAGCCACGTTTATTATACATTATGAATGTTTTATGAAGCTCTCTTCTATAATGCACTATAAATATTTGCAGTAATGCAGTGCAAAGCATCCTTAACTCTTATCCTATCTTAACCTCTTATCATTATAATTCATTATGATTGTATCTATAGTACAATACATGCAGATGAGAGCTTCACTGGGATTCATGAATCATTATAATCAACACTATAATATTATTAACTTGTCAATAGAAGATGTGATACTTTATTAATTATTATAAATGAATTATGAAGGTATATCTATAATGCACTGTAGATGACAGGTTCAAGTAAAATGTTACCTGAGTTTTTAAATATAATTTATTTAAGTAAGGTACAACTGGATAGAGATGTATCACTGTAATAAAATGTGAGCTTTGCTTCTCCACAAAACCTTCTGTGATGTAGCAGATGTGGGTGGATATAGTTAGGAGGCACTTTCAGTATATACTGTATATTTCTTTCCCACCATAGTGCAAATGTATAATGGTCAGATGATTTAGCTCTAAACTGACCTTATCATTTACCTGCATGTGCCTCCTCCAGCTGATGTCCAGTGCAGGGAATAATCTGCCTAACAGAATATGTTTCTTCGAAGAGACTTTGCCTCCACTGATTACACAGTATATCCAGTTATTTAAAATACATAGGTTATTATGGACCATATTGTATATGTTATATTTATAGATTTATTCAATTCATTTCCGAACTCTTTTATTGAGCTATTTTTGAATTGAGAATTGAGAATACAGTTTTCATTTAACATGTATTATATTCATATTTTTCTGTGAAAGTGTAAGTTCGAGGCACCATGTTGGCGCAGTGGTTAGCACAGTCGCTTCACACCTCTGGAGACCAGGCTTCAAATCTCTATGTAGCGTTTGCATGTTCTGCCCATGTTTGCATGTGTGAGTGAATGGTGTATGAGTCTACCCTGAGAGAGGTACCCCCCACGCCCCACAACCCTCAACAGGGCAAGCAGGTATAGATAATGGATGAAAATGTAAACCATACAACTTGCAGCGATTTCGCTGTGGACTAGATATCGTGATGTATGAGTATCCTGCTCTGTTTTTGACAGATGTGGGCAGAATATTGACCCCTACAGGTTTTATAAGCATGAAATCTTAAAATAGCATTATCCGTCCATCCGTCGTTTTATGTCTTGTCTTGGTCAGGGACACGGAGCACTAGATTGGGTTATATCCTAGACGGGATGCCAGTCCTTCACAGGACATGCACACTCTGGGCCATTTACCAATGCCAATTAACCTAATTACATGCCTTTGTGGGACTGTGGGAGGAATCCCATTAATATAAACTGGAGGTGGGATTCGAAATTTTGATGTGTGAGGCAACAGTGCAACCCACAGTGCCACATTAACAACAGATTAGTTCAGTCTCCTAAAATTCAGCGTAATTTCAGTTTACTCCCCACACAATCTATTAATATATCAGTACAATCCCATGTTAGAAGTGTATTTAATTTTTTAAAAAAGTACAGCTTGATCCTAAACTAAATCTGTTCAAATCATTCATAGTTCCCTTTGAATATGAATTATACAAATCAGAATATGAAAGATACCAATTGTGTACTTATCTTAGGAAAAACAGGAAATCATTTTTATTTCTGCCCTTCTTTATCTAACCCTTCTTGTTTCGGTTTAAAATTGAGATAACTATTTACTTAATACACAGCATAGGTTATGTAATTTGTTCTCTTTAATCAGGTTGTAACACATGACATAGCCTTGACTTGTTCTAATAATTTCTTACAGTATGTATGCTATTTAGAATTGGGGCGGCATGGTGGTGCAGTGGTTAGCACTGTTGCCTCACACCTCTGGGACCCGGGTTCGAGTCTCCGCCTGAGTC
>JAODJX010000035.1:7836328-7852583 GCA_026776945.1 Isichthys henryi | reverse complement strand
GAGGCTAATTGGAGTTGCTAAATTGCCCATAGGTGTGCATGTGTGAGTGAATGGTGTGTGAGTGTGCCCTGCGATGGTCTGACCCCCCCATCCTGTTTTATTCCCCACCTAGTGCCCGTAGCTTCCGGGATAGGCTCCAGACCCCCCACGACCCAGAAGGATAAGCGGTTTGGGAAAATGGATGGATGGATATTTAAAATTGTTTTGTGTATTGCTGAAACTTTCAGTGAAACGCTCAATATTTAATTGGAAAAGAATTCGTATAGTTCTAGCTTCAGGAGTAATCACTATAAATATTGCTCAACTGTGCGTCTTCGTGTTAAACAAGGCTCTGTAAGAGCAGCTGGACAGCTATGCAGACTTAACAAGACCACAGCATGAACATATTTGCTAAAATGAAACCGGGCACATTTCAGCAGGCCTATTTTATTATTGCTGCCATTTCAGGAGAAACCATAGAGAGCTCATTATTCATGGTGGGGAAAAAGCAGAATGTTTTAAATGCACAGCGGTTATTATTTTTCGCAATTATTTTTCACAGTTATTGGGCAGTTTAAGTTTATTCAATTTCTTTTTTATTTTTACCTCCTGCTCCTGTTCGAGTGGTGGCAAATGAATTTCATTGGTTGCGAAAGCCATCGCACTCGCTAAATAATGGTCCCCAGCAAACTCATGCAAGCCCCTTTCATTATCTGGGCCCACTGCACAGTGACATTCCCCCAGGGATGCCTATTGTACAAGTCTTACAGGAAGCAGGCACTTTTTAAGAGAGAGCTGAGGGGTGTCTGTTTCTGTCCTGTTTTTACTTGCTCATTTCTCAAGTGCAGGTCTGCCCACAGCTGGATGAACGAAACTGCCCTCACTTTGCATACATGCACCATTCCCTGTGCATGATGGGTTTGATTTTACAGGCACCAAACTGTGATTGTCACACATTCTTCATCCGTGATGAAAAATGTGTGAATGTGTATTAATAATATGTATGAATGGGCAATGGTGTCTTAATGGTTAAGGAAGCGCACTTGTAATTGAAAAATTGCATGTTCGAATTCCCTTCCAGCAAGGGACCACTGAGGTACCCTGAGCAAGGCACTGCCCCCTGCTATGTCACATTTTCACATATGTGACCCATCACCACGAAATGAGTCTTATGGGTGTATTTCTACCAGTGCAACTTAAGACTCATTTCGTGGTGATGGGTCACATATGGGTTAAATGCAGAGGGCACATTTCGTCGTTGTGTGCTGTGGTGTGCCGACAATGACCACTGATCAGCAAATTCTAATCACCCAGAGTGTAACAGTTAATTTTTCTTCAGCTTTGTTTGCATTTCGATTGAAAAGTTCGGTTGGCAGACACCTTGGTGTAATTTACCACTGTCCCTAACAGTCACCATATCAATTAACACATCTTCCAGATAAAACGGATATACAGTTTTTTCAAACAACAAATGGGAAGGTTGACTGAAGATGATCATTCAACAGGGTAGTTGTGAAGATTGTTAGTGTTAGTTAGTGTTAGTAAGTTAGTGTTACAGTATCAAACCAAGTGACAGTGTGATAGAAACAAAATTTGAATACCATGTGACAATTTTCACACCTATATGTCACAAAAGGTATAACCGCTTGGGTCAGATTGTCATAACAGCTCTCTATATCTTTGTGTCTGACAAACCTTTTATTATGTTATTTGTGATCTTACATTCATCTGAATATGCATTTAGAACAGTCCAGAAACATAAAAATAAATAAATAAAGATGACTAGGTTGTTCGCATCACTGTAAGTTTTAGAAGTTACATCTCTGGGATAGAACAGGACAGATACATTGATCAATTGAGCCACTGCGTGTGAAAAACCCATTAACCTTTGTGTGACGAAGTGAGGAGGAAAGGCGAAAGACGGAGGAGGGGGTCACATTAGGAATGGAGGACAGAGGGCCAGTTGTCGAGCAGGGTGATGTTTTTAAATGAAGCTGTATTGGATGAAGAGCCTCATTTTCGGGAAGTTCTCGCTGAGGTGAAGCAGGATGGATGTCACCGAGGAGAAGGGCTGTCAGGGGAACTCAAGGCAACCTTTGTAACGTGTCGGAAGGAAATAAAAATAGCCAGCTGAAAGCAAAGCTGCTATATTGTGTTTGGACAGGCTAAATGGTTGGCATGGGGAAAAAAGGCTGGAGGCCAGGAGTGACAGTGCTGACATAATGATCCAGGGTGACGTGTGGACTAATCTGGTGTGAAGGTTTACACTGGAGTCATTTCAATCATCACCTTCCTATTCTACTCAAGTAGATTTTTAATGGTCTTTAGGACCAGTGTGCCTAGATAGAGATGGAATATAATGGCTCTTTTCTTCATGATTATCAGGTTATATTGAACTAATTACTGTGGTTTTCAAGTTTCAATCCATATAAACAAGATATGTTTTTCTCATGATGCCTCTGCAGTGTTAGAATTAATATTTATTTTGAGGATTATACAATAATTGATTCAGTATTAGTTTAATTCACTATGTGGTTTAACATAGCTTCCTCTTATCTTCACAGCTAAAAGTAGTAGTGCATTGTTGTTCATGTTGGGCCGTACGATGTACTTAAACCTTTTAAACTAATGCAGTACAATTGAAAAATCTGCTTTGTAATGTATTAACTTTGTAAGGTATTAACCTTGGTCTTCACCTGAATACAGTATGTGGTGCATCCTTATGGTACAGTACAGTACAAGTGCTCACGCAAGCAGAGGGAATAATGAGCACGGTAAAGGTGGTGTAACTAGATTAGACATGCTGCCAACTTCTTTTATGACCTTCACATTGTCACATGCAAATTAATGCACTGAAACTGACAGCAACTAATGCTTTTCCGCATACAGTATGACACAAATATGTAGTTCTGAAGAACAGTAGGTGGAGAGAGGCGGGGAAGGCCAATATGGCAATAATGATTAATTAGAACCAGCATCCAGTTACATATGTAGACTATTCGGTATCATAATTAATTGTGAATAGCTGCGTTAGTAAGTTTGGTATGCAAAATTAGAGACAACCAAGGATCCAGACAGACAACCTGTAGTTTAATTCTTTGCAGAATAATAAAGATATTAAATTAAAATCACAATATTGGTGATGATAATGAAACCACAAAATAGAATTGCATATACAGATGCTCCTCTATTTACAAACTTTCAAATGCAATTGTGCAACCATTGTGCACCTGTAACCATTAATAATCCTTCAATTTTAAAGGAACCCTTTTATGCTCTTCCAGTTCTTCCCTTTCCTTTAGTGCTTTATATAGCTTTATGTGCATGTAAACCGTCAGCAAAGTCTTAAGCCTCAAAGTATACACGAAAGGGAGTAATTGTCACCACAGATAGCACTCTTTTCTAATCTGCCCGTAACTCCTCATTGGAATTCCAGTCTTTATTTCAGTGACATGGTGAGGTCACTTCGTAACACAATCCTTATTGGCTGCCTACCTGCAAGGATCTCTCTGCAGACTGCGTGACAGGGACAGAACATGTACTGTAGGGCAGGCCAACCAATCAGAACAAACAGGGCTCATCCGGGGTGGGGCTTAAAGCTCTAAAAGATTTCAGACACAGGGCGAATACAGATGTACAGTATGAGAAAAACAATGTGTTTTTGGAAGTATGTAAGTCTATTGTAATAGATACCAAAAATAAAAAATATGAGCAGTGAAAATAAGCATAATAGGGCCTCTTTAAAACCTATTGCTAAGCGGATTCAGAAAAGAATGTAACCAACCTCACATGAAAGGTAAATGTACAGTGAAAGGGGTTATACTATAATTATCACTAATTGTTTTCTTAGTTACTGTTTTCATTTACCTCTCATTATGAAGTTTATTATGTTTAGTAACGGTATTATTATACTGTAAGCACATCATTTTAAAATCTTTTTTTTATTTCAAATATGACGTGTAGATAAATGATAATGCTTTTACATGGATTGCTGTCATTTGCCTGCATGTATGCAGTCATTTAGGGGAGCGAGCAAGCAGATGTTGAAGATGAGATGCTTTATTGATCTCATGCTAACAAATATGGTCACCTGACTTCTCACAAAACAGATGCCCCAACAGAAAACATACACATACACACATGCACATGTCGGGTATACCTATCCTTATGGGGCCCGCTCATTCACTTCTATGGGAAAAAAGCTAACGCTAACTATGACAACCTTAACCCCCACCCTGCCCTAACCATAACCATAAGCAACCAAGCAAAATACAAGACTTTGTGCATTTTTAGTTTTTTCATAACAGTGACCGATTTTTATAAAATAGAGTTCTCCCTTTTGGGGACCGGTTTCCTGGATATTTTTCCTGGAAAATTTATTATTTCTACAAATTTTTGTTTTCAAATGTTATCCGAAACTGTGAATCATTTGTTAAAAATGTACACCATCTCATTTAATTCAAACTATTTCTTGAGAATTTGAAAATATGCCAGTTCTGGCAGCATGCAATGGAGAAAGTGCTTAGTCTGGAGTTTGCAAAATGAAGAGGCACAGAAACTTAATCAAGGCCGCCCATGCAGATAGCTTTCAGTCCTGCAGATATAAGTAAAATCCACCGAACAGCTGCTTGTAGGTAACTTTCCCCTTTGAGAATTGTTGTCCAATTCACACCATAGCCGTAATGTTGGAGTTTATTGCACTATAATACATAACATGAAGAGATGTCAAGAAGTAATTTTGTCTGACACTCTAGGGTTTACTCTCAATTCTGATGACAGTCTTCAGACTTGGTCCTCTGTCACCTGGGCAACACAACTGGCGTCTCAGTGTATGAAAGCTGACACTGGCCCATTGAAGTGCATTGTAATGGAGGAGACTAATTTGTCAGAAAATTTGGGCCTGTCCAGCTACATATCTCTCAGGCTTGCAGCAGAGCTTAAACTCACAGCTTGCCTGTCAATGAATATGATCCAGTCCTGGAAGAACTTGGAATTCTCAGATTTGGGAAAAAAATTCAATGAAAAAATAAGAGATGATGTTGCAGAATATCAGTGTATAAATACCTCAAAGATTAAAATTGTAGTCAGCAGACAAAGATAGATAGATAGATAGATAGAGAGAGAGAGAGAGAGAGAGAGAGAGAGAAAGCGCAAGAGATGCTTTACTATATTACTAAATCATAATAACAATATTATATATAAGTCTATTTTTGTGACTTATTCAACAGACTCATACAACATACAGAAATTTGTGTTTTCACCATGTCTATAAACATTCTCATTTCCCGTATTTGGTTAGGAGACCCTTATCTGTTTATTGATGGTATTTATACAGTTGATTTGGCAGATCAGTTAGTCAAAAAGGAGTTCTGGCAGAACTCGATCAGCTCATCCATCACGATTGCAGACAAGGCTGTTCCGACATTTTGAGACATGCCTGATATTACAAAACAAAAAATGGTGACCCAGTCATGCATAGAGGATTGGCAGCTACTAAAGGAGTGTGGATGTTTTTGTTTTAGGGAATATAAGGCCATGCAAGGCCAAAATCACAGATCCTTGCTGTTAATAATGTTGATTAAGCAACACTCTCATTTTGCCCCCGCTGATGTGTCCTCATAGCACACTGCATAAGCACAATAGAACCAGGCCCACAATAGAAACCTACAAATACAAATCAATACCTGGACCTTCATTTCTTACCCTTTTCAGTACTTCTCAGTAAATATAAATACTACAATCAGATGCTATAGCTATTGGTGCTTCTAATTTTTCTGATGTTAGATAATAGTTCTGAAAGATTGTCAGTCTAAAATCCTGATCTTTCTTTCTTGGTTTTTCACTCTTCTGCATGAGTTAGGGTCTCAATACCTTCATCATACATTAGCAGCAAACAAATTATGAATTTATCACACAATTCAAATACCCATTTATTTAATCTCATGCACCATCAACAATATACTTCCTGATAATAATTTAAACATGTATTCCAATGACATATATTTGCTATTAAATAGATTTTATGTACCTTCCTTTACAAAATAGATAGATAGATAGATTGATTGATTGATTGATTGATTGATTGATTTCCAAAGGAGGACGTAAAAGAACAGAAAAAGCACTTGTGCCATGACACTGGACAGCGCAGTGGGGTGATTTACTATAGATAATTATGTAAACGAATCCAGCTGCCAGCAGTTGAATTAACATATGGGTTATTAAGAACTCTTTAAAAAATGAGTGTAAAATTGAGTGCTATGCTCAATTTTAGTGCTCAGTTGTGCACTAAAAATTCCACCTCTTTATTCTGTACTAGATTATTTTCATAATCTATTAAGACCTATAACCATGGATGTCTGTTTTCTTTTCATTTTTGAACCGACCCTTGTAACAATGAATTATGCAATAACACCTCATCACGTAAAAACTTGAAAAGTGTATCAAATTTTCACTTTATTATGTAATAGCACACACACATATTGTTATAATCTGCTGCATTATATACTGTAATAGACACCTTGAATGTAATACGTAATAAATTTCCCTGCATTTTGTTATACTGAATATTGTTACCTACCGTGGTGGTTATTATAAAATATGGGATTTACACTTTTTTATGATGTAAATGTAAAAACACGGTGCATTATTTAATACACAAACAAAATGGGAAATATAATAACTCGAAAAAATGTTCGTATTTAGTAATAGACATCGTGAATGCAATAAGTAATACATTTTCCTTCATTTTGTAATAAATTATCATATATTGCACTGGTTATTACAAAATGCGGGAGTTGCACTTTTTTATGATGAAAATGTAATATTATGCCACATTATACAGTATAATAACCAAAATGGAATTGAAAATTAGATACAATTTGTCAAGTTATTGTATAATGAGGTGTTATTACATATGTGTTGTTACAGCTCCGCTTATGTGTGTGTGTGTGTGTGTGTGTGTGTGTGTGTGTTTATGTTCTATTCATAAAGAAATCCTGCCACCTGTTTGTATTATTTGCTGACATCAATGTCCCCTCCTAAGGACTCATTTTGCATGCGAGCAATTTGTGACTTATGTGATCCAACTCTTTCATATGGCGTTAAAGTATCTGTTCTTTGAAGTTCTGAGGGACTCATGTATTTCCCATACATTAAAGTTCGACAGCGACTTCAGCTTCTACTCCAGTCACCAGCTCTGTGTGTGTGCTAAGGTTACCATCTGCCCTTCCCACATATCCCATGCAATTACATCGACCGCACTTTCAAGTCACCTTGATGAATCACTCTGCTATTCTTCTATGCATATTTTTATACCACAATCCCACATTTTCTTCAGGTAATTTTATTCCCCTGCTGGTTTTTGACAGGCTGCTCGGAATTTAAGCTGCGGAAAACTAATAATGAAATGTGTGCACATTCTTTGCAGTTCAGTTCAATGTCCAATGAAGCTACTGTTAGTGAATGTGTCAAACACTGAGGGGAAAATCCAGCCGTAAAAATCAACCAGCATCAATACAGTCCCATGAATAATTACTGTCTGTTCAATAATCCAAGACAACTTCTGCTTAGTTTGAGTCACTGACAACTCATTAGAAATACTTCATGTCTGCATTTTGGAGCCTGGGCAGAAGGAACTCTTTGTCTGAGTGCTCAGTGTGTCATGTAAGCATTCAAAAAACATGCTTGTGTCACTAGCAATCTGTCTTTTTTATTTTGTTTGTTTTTTTTTAACTTCTGTCATATACCACCATCTGGCATTTTAATGAGCGGAGCAGCAGGCTTCAAGACAAGGAGTCAATCTTCTTAGACATGCTGCATCCATAAAAATGTGCAACAATGGTCATTAAGGCATTAATTAATGGAATGTTTTCTGGGGTGTTGTTGTTCGGCAATCTTAAAAACAATTTTTGAAGAAATATTACAGTCAAATTTTGAGAAATTCAGATTTTTTTTTGTTTGTTTATGGCAACACAGTGGTGCAGTGGTTAGCACTGCTAGCTCACCTGTGGGACCAGGGTTCGAGTCTCCAGCCTGGCTCTACGTGTGTGGGGTTTACATGTTCTCCCCATGTCATTGTGGGGTTTCCTCAGAATTCTCCTATTTCCCCTACGGTCCAAAAACATGCTAAGATGAATCGGAGTCACCAAATTCCCGTATTTGTGAATTGTGTGCGTGTACGTGTGATCGGGTGGGACCCATCCTGGGAGACGCCCTGTTTTGCATCTGTACCTTCTAGGATAGACTACAGACCCCTGTGATCTTGCATAGGACAAGCGGGCATAGAAAATTGATGGATATTTTTGTTCACTTTATTCTCTGACCTGAACAGAAATTGTTTTTCATTATTAATTAGTATTATATATAGTCCATGTAGTAAAGTGGTATTGTGTGCAATAAGTCTTCGGGTCAATTTAAGACAAATACACCAATGATCCGCTGCATAGTAAGTTTAGTAATGGCCCCTATATATATATATATATATATTTCTCATCACACTAAGAAACATTGTGTAAGAAGATACAAAGAACCTCTTATCTGGGACTTTTCAAAGGCAACATGTTACATTGTAACCGAGCATCGCCATAAACAATAGTACAGGTTTATACATTGCTTACCTGATGCCAGTCTCATGAAAATTTACGTCATGTTTCGCTCTCAAAAAAACGTTATATTAAATGGATATTGTACAAATTAATGAACAATCTGAACTAATTAATGTTAAAAGCTAAATCATCCCATTCCCTATTTTTCTTTTACTAAGAATTTATTATTTCTTTCTATATATGTGTTGCTGGTCCAGTAAAAATAATTATGACTACATTTTACAATAATGGTTTGGATATTTCTCAGTTTAATAATCCACACTTAAGAATGTATCTGTTTTGAGACTTGTTACTAAGTCATTTTAGGTATAATGAGGGTATTTAAAGCAACCAAATCATAATATTAGAATCAGTCATTTTAACAGATACCAAATATACACATTGCACAGTTGTGTATTTTATGTGATGCTTTTAAATATTAGAGATTTAAAATAGGAGTTCAATGAAATTAAATTAAACAAGAAGCCTGAATAAAATTTCCATTGAAACCCCATTAAAACCAATTATTCATTTTTATTTGGACATGGTACCATACAAATTTATAAGAAAACATAAGGTTACATATTTCAATAAATTAGACTGACGATCACCTTACTTAAATGAGAATAGATGCCCGCCTATAGTGGGGGCTGGGTGTTTGATCACCTTCAGGCGATTATAGAGTAAAATCTCATTATAGTGGCCTGGCTTATATCAGAATATCGTCTATAATGGACGAGGTTTGCTGTTTCCAGCCGTGCGCCTTTAAGAACATGCAGAAAAAGCATCGGATATAGCCGATTCTCATACAGTATAACGGACTTTTGCTTATAATGGACAAACAATTTGGTCCCCAGGGCTGCTTTTAGCTGTAGTTTTGTTTGGCTATACCGGACATGCAGGCTCCGCCTGCAAGGCGCATGGTGTACCGTTGATATCCAGCGCAGATACGAATTAATATTTATTAATAGTCACGCATCTGGTCAGGTAAAGATGGATTACAATATGTACGATATAATAATCTGTACCACAAGTGTGTCTGGTGGGGTTTGGCATGAGTAAATGGTGTCCTGTAGTTGTATTCTGGGCATACAGCAACTCTGGATATAACGGACTTTGGATATAACGGACTGTTTTGCCAGGTCCCTTAAAGTCCGTTATAATGGGATTTTACTGTATTTCAAACCATGCATAAAGCTATTTCACCTTAACTGAGATCAACTGAGGTGATTCTATGAGACCAAAATAGTATATGCCAGTGTGCAAAGACAACGACAGGCAACAAGGATCTAACAAAAGATCTATGGGATCATCTTCTTTAATGGCATATATCAAACCTGGATTTCAGAAGCCTTACTGTAGGTATTATATGTAACATAGTGAAGATCTGTATCAATAAGAAGAAAGATGGCACCTCCAAGACCTAGATTAGGTCGTCCATGCAGCATAGATGAATATACAGTAAAGGAGTTCATCAGGGAAGCTGCTAAAGCATCAAAAGCAACCTTAAAGGAGCTTCTGGAATTTTTGAAGCATTTGCAATTACAGAGTAGCACAGGAACAAACAGCAAAGGAGCGAAGCAAAATACCAAACAACATATAGATCTAAACTGTAGCAAATATGATGATTGACTGAAGCACAGGGGAAGGGCAGGAACTAAAATACACAGCTAACGAGGGCTTAAGCAAGGAACAGGTGCGGTCTAGTACTAAGTCAACCACCATCACAAGAGACTAGAAGCAATGAGGAACAGATGAGCGTTATAATGTAGAGTGCAAACACAATCAAATAGTCTCTAGCCAACCTGAAACCCACGATATATGACTTGGTTATGTCAGAACCACCCACTAAGCCCATTTATCCACACCATGACCCAGGGAGTAGGGGAACACACTTGGAACAGAACAAACGATGGAAATATTGGGGAAACAGGATGGCCAGTGACACCTGTTGGCCAAACAGGGAGTTTACAGACTGAACAGGGCAAGACAGGAACAAGGCCAAGATTAAAACAGGGATGATAAGTATCCTGCGATAGCTTAGTCTGAGCGAGGACCTCAGTCCTTTAGAAAATGCGTGAGTTTACTTGAAAATCAGTGTATAATGAGAAAAAATGAGTCTTTAGTTTCTGCCAGGACTTAATGCAGATCTAATGATAGGTACCAACTCATTCCACCAGTAATGGTTGTTACGGAGAGGAGAATGTATAAGGGGAATGAACATGAAATTTAGAAGAGGAGGCTTTCATAAAGATACCATACAGTAAGCATAGAAGATTGGAGTGTTTGTGATTGAGGAGACACAATGTTTCTGTACAAGTCGACAGGGAAGCTGGTTAGCAGCAGATCAATGTGAAATCAATTTCACGGCACAGCTTAAGGGTTTCGAGAAGCAATTTTGCATGGTCAATGGGAATTTGCTGTATTTAAGACATTTCAGTGTTACCTTTTACATCAGTTTCACTTTCTGTTATGAAGACATTAAAATACTCCTTCCAAGCTTTCCTTGAGGTGGACAATGAATTTTGCAGGTTTTCACATTTTTTTTTATTCAAACGTCCACACATTCTAATGAGCTAACAAGATGGCACTTCTGGATGTTAATAATAATAATAATAATAATAATAATAATAATACATCAACCCTCATATTTTCAAAATTCCATTTTTCCTTGAATTACAATAATTGGAACAATTTCCTTCTCACATTAGAAAGTCTTACAGTTGTCATGTCTCTTGAAAACTCCTATATATTTTACGTATTTGAGAGACATATGGAATCTGTGGAATCTATGGAATCTCCTGCCTTTAGACTTCGATTTACTGGTTAGAGTTATCTTTTGATTTAACTCAATAAGAAATATAGTCAGCTGTGGAGTATTCTGTTCTTTCATCTTACCCATAACACTTGAAGGGATGAACTTGAGTCAATCTTTCTTGCCTGCCCTACTGATATTTTTCTCAGGAAAGTGGACGTGCTACAATAATCTGCAGATCAGTTGTCAACCATGTATTTTAGAGAAGCCAATGAATATCAAGCAGATCCCGACATACCCAATACCTACTAGACTACTTGTAAGACAGCTTCAAAGAGTTTTTTTTATAGATATATTCGACAGGATGTCCGAAATCCCTTTTAAATAATTCTTACAAGCATGGCTACAAATGGTTTTGCTCTTACTGACCATACTTTTGATTCTAACCCCATGACAGATCTAAGTGGAACAATTCAGAAAAAGAAATATCTCATTTGTACCAAATGTGCTGTGGTTGAGCGAGACTTTTCCTTCCTGTAGCTGGGAGGGAACCGCCAGCTGTGAATTAGTATGCCCCTTCTGCCACCACGTCGGGCTTCTCCAAGAGAGCCCTCTACTGTCAATAAATACTAGATGCTTCTACTCTGCTGCTTCTACAGGCCTCTAACAAATGTATTCTCAGCTCACTCCCATGATGCTCCAGCATGTCCTGGGAAAGAAGGCGACCAAGATTTAAAAAGCCGGAGTGCACAGGAGCTGACAGTCTCTCACCCAAATACACGCTATGACATTTGGGGGCGGAGCAATTAAAGCAGTTTGAGAGGACAAAGCCAGTATGGTTTTAATAATCTAATAATAAATCTAATAATGCTGCATAGCAAAGGGGAAAAGCTCACTTGTGTAGAAAATCAGCACTTTTTAATTAATTTTAAAAACCATAATATCTCAACACTTAAATCTAGGGTGACCACTTAATCCATGTCAGGGGGGACATTATGAGCTATGACAGGGTTTGTAAACCACCATTTCAACTATTTCAATTAAAAGGACCCGGATTTCACTTTAGCACTGAGTTCTTGCTGTGTGCTGATTGGTCAGTCTCCTACAGTATAACCATGCATGTGTCACTAATGTTAATGTGAAACAGCTGGATGAGTTTTTCAATCAAGGAAACTAACCAGTAAAAGTACAAGCGAACCAAACAATTAAGCCGAGTTCAGGAGCCTTTCAGTTTTAAAGTACAGTGGTTCCTCGGTATACGTCCTTAATCCATTGCAGATCCTTGAAGTTATACTAAACAGGATGTATACCAAACACATTTTAACCCATAAGAAAAAAAGGGTAAATGATTAATCTGTTCCCATGAAAAAAAATTCCGTGGCACACGGAAGGAGCGGATGAGCGGGGCATGACAGTTGAGGTTGTATAAAATAATTTAAACACTGCTTAATACTATAATACATAAATAGAAAAGCAATTAGATTAAATAAATTAAAAGAGAGTTATAGCGCAGGTTGTTCGCTGAATGGTAGCAACTGGTGTACTGACATTCATGAGCAGTCGTGGTTTTGTCTCGAGAGAGATAAACAAGGGCAGCGTGCGGTGTTGTGACTCATTTTGATCCGTGCAAGTTCTAGCGCGTGAGTCGTATTCCAAACAAAGGTCTTATACTAAGCAAAATTTTTCATGTCCAAACAGGGCGTATACCAAGTTGGACTTATTCCAAAGTAGATGTATATCGAGGTACCACTGTAGTTTGTAAAACCTGAAGTAGCTCACAGTGCCCCTTCTGACATGGATTAGGAGGTCACCACACGTTAATCTGAATATCCTTAATATCTGAACAACAAACATTAGTGAATATATGTAAATGCAGAAATAAAATGCTTGAGATCTGCAGGAATTGATCTTGTAGATCAGTGGTAAAACTAGAAGTGTATCCGACATGATTGATCAAAATGTGTGACAGCACCGTTGTCTCACATCTGCAGGGTTGGGGGCTTGGATTCTGTTCCTTGCTATGTGTGGCTGGGTTGTCTGCATGTTCTCTCTGTTACATAGGTTTCAGGCTAATCCATAATTGCCTGAAGGTGATCTGGCTAATCCAGTTTTCTCATGCAGTTGAAAGACATGCAGTTAAACTAATTGGTGCCACTAACTGGCCCTAGTGTAGTGTAGGTTGGCATTCCATCCAGGATGTACTTGTGCCCTGTCCTGCAGGGCATCAGATTCTGGCCCTATGCGACCCTTTCCCAGATGAGTGGTTAGAAGCTGGATGCACTAATGGATGTTACCAGTTACTTTTTTATATCTGAAAGGAACTTAGACATTTCATTTAATGACACTTCAAGTAGCCTTGAAAACATTTTTAGATATCTGCACCATTAATTATTTATGTATATATGATTTATCGATGATATGAACATTTTTAGATACACTTTAATGATTAAATAAATCCTCTGAATGTTAATTTTGTTTAAGATAAACTTGTTTTCACATTATTAAGATTGTTTATTAGCATGAAAACAATTAAAATATAATGTAATATTCCAGTTTTTATTTCCTTATTTATCTTTACTAATACAGTTTAAACAAATTCAGACTCCTTTTCAAGTATGTCTACTTCTTCTTATACATAAAAATAAATATAATAATGACTTGAGCTTGTATTTTATGTTTATATCTGCTTCACAGCATATTCTTGCCATCTTTCCAGTGAAGAGTAAACCCTAAAATAGGCTTATAAATAAGGGTTCTGTGGCCTTTTCTGTCTTGGTGAATTATACGGGCGTGATGTATATTTCCGCAGCACACTTACTCACTCTGCCCAAATCAATGATCTAATCTTTTCCACCTGTGACTGATTTCACAATTGCTGAACTTGACTTAAGAATACTGCAGTGTTATATCATTACAAATCCTGTGGGGGCGGAGTTAGACGCCTATGCTGTGTGAGACAATGGTGTAAGTTTTTGTTTTTGTTGTCGACTTTTGTAGTACAGCATAACCTACTTGTGCAGGGGTGACCTTCGCAGATGATGACCTCCAATGTGGGTGTGTGTGCTAGAGAGAGAAGTAGAGAACAATGGGTAGAGAAACAATGTGATAGGAAACACCAGATTTACAAAATGTAATACTTAGTCATTTTAGTTTCTATTTAAATAGACTTTGGTAGATAGTGAGATACAGTAGTACCCCATATCTGCAGGTGATATATTCCAAGACCTACAGTACCACGCATAGCCGAAATCACAGATAATAAGCGAGCCATCTGCAGAACCAATGTATAACGTGATTTTTGTGTCCTTACATATGACAATTACGATGAAAAATTACGCACATTAATACATTATCGACATTAAATTCAGTAATAATAAAGTATATTGTACATTATTATGCAATACTGTACTGTACTCTGAAATGGATTCTGACATTTTAGCCGAATTCTCAAGAGAAGAAAATACTCTATATGGACAAAAGCATTGGAACACCTGACCATTACACCCACAGGAACTTTTATGACATCCCATTCTAAATCCATAGGCATCAGTGTGGAGTTGGTCCCCCCTTTGCAGATATAACAGCTGCCACTCTTCTGGGGTGGCTTTCCACAAGATTTTTGAATGTGTCTGTGGGAATTTTTGCCCACTCACCCAGAAGGACATTTGTGAGGTCAGGCACTGAAGTTGGATGTGAAGGCCTGGTTTGCAATCCATACTAGTTCATCCCAAAGGTGTTCGTTTGGGTTGAGGTGAGGGCCAGTCAATCACTGGGACACAGTCATGCTGGAATAGCAAAGGGCCTTCATCAAACTGTTCACACAATGTTGGAAGCATAGAATTGTCCAATATATCTTGGTATGCAGATTCATTGAGTTCCCTTCACTGGAACTGGTACTTTACTGGAAGGATCCTAGCCCAACCCCTGAGAAATAACCCTATACCATTATCCCTCCTCTACCAATCTTTACAGTTGGTACAATGCAGTCAGACAGGTAACAGTCTCCTGCATAGTTAGGTGCTTAATTTTATACACGTGTGGCAATGAGTCTGAATGAAACACCTGAACAATTAAGAAGTGTGTCCTAGTACTTTTGTCCATTACAGTGTATCATGTAACAAGTGATGGTGGAACAATGAAAATCATGCCTTTTATGTCCCTCAAAGGATGAAGGAACAATGAAAAATCATATTGTTACACATTTTATATATATATATATTTTTTTTTTTTTTTTGGGCTGCGGTAAACTTAAATCGCAGTTACTGAAACCACATATTTAGAGGGACTACTGTAGTTCTATACAGGTGTATAAAAATAATATTGTGTGAAAATGTGATTCTGTCATGAAACATCTGAAAGACGTAGGGCAGTTTACTTGGTACTTCAATTGATACCCTTCTGATTGGTACTTCGGTTGACCTCATCTTGATCTAAACAGTGATGTGTGGGCAGAATATGCACCCTGACCTTAATCATGTATAGCACTGACCCACTGCCATGGTGTCATCAATTTACAGCCCCAATATCTATGAAGAATTCAGTGGAATATAAAAGAAAGTCAATAATGCCTTGTACTTTAAAATGCCATCTCATCTCATCTGCTACATCTGAAGTATGTACAGCTGCTATGCAATGATTCTCAGGCAGGAATACCCTGTACAAGGATAAACCCTTAAACTCATGTAAGGATTGGAGGAGAGGTACATCAAAACATTACAGCAAAAGTACAGCAAAAATTCAACTGTTGATGACTCTGGACATGATTAGATTGGGATTTTTCTGTTATTATTTAGCTGAAATATACACTATTCCAGGGGCGGCATGGTGGTGCAGTGATTAGCACTGTTGCTTCACACCTCTGGGACCCGGGTTCGAGTCTCCGCCGGGGTCACATGTGTGCGGAGTTTGCATGTTCTCCCCATGTCGTCGTGGGGTTTCC
>JAODJX010000035.1:7802752-7819984 GCA_026776945.1 Isichthys henryi | reverse complement strand
TTGTTCCCTGCCTCGTGCCCGTTGCTTCCAGGATAGGCTCCGGACCCCCCGCGACCCAGTAGGATAAGCGGTTTGGAAAATGGATGGATGGATAGTTTCAAATGACATCTGCCTTGTCGACACACCTAGTAGGCGAATCAATGAGGCTAAAAAATAATTAAGATGAGTAAAACAAATATGTTCAGCGGAAGTAGTGTGTCTTTGCAATCCTTAGCTGATGTGCTTTTACTTTGCATTTACTCCTGTGAGAGTGAGACAGACGACCAGAATATTTCACCCATGTCTAATATATTCAATTTACCGACATTGAATGCATTGCATGTTTCCGGGTAGATTTTGAAATGCACCATTTTGATCCAATGCAGAATTTGATTTGTCCTGTATTTTCATGCACATACTGTACATACACTTCATACATATACTACATACACTAGGTCAGTGTATGTAGTGTAAACTAGGCACCACAGAGCACAGACGGATTGATCATTAAGCTAATACTCATTGTTTATTCTTGATTTAAGTGTACAAAAGTACATGTCATGTATTCTGTTACTGTATATGATAATATGTGTTTGGTAGCTGCAAATGAATGAAGTATAATGGCATAAAATGTCTATATTTTTACATTAGCAAAAGTTGTACATTTATATTCTTGTTCTGCTACATGAAGCAACAAAAAAACTAAAATAAGAGGAAGCCATTTAAACAGTCTGAGTAATTTCAATATTTGCATATATATGCAATTGTAAAATTGTGTCTAGCCCTGACCTGAATGACTCCAAGATTCTTCAAATACATGAGAAAGAACTTAATTTAAAACCTCTGCTGCCCTTTGTGCGAATAAATATTAACTTTATTATAATTTAAACAGGTCCCTAGATCCAAGTTTTCATTTGTAGTTCCTAATTTTCATTTGTGACCAGAGGGTTATTGAATCAGTGCTAACAGCCACCAACAGGGTTCAAGATTTTGTGTATGTGGATCGTATCCCTTTCCATCACCTTTGCTTATGGTTAAAGGGATTTAGACCTTCTGACCTGTACCTGGAACAAAGAAATATTTTCATCTGGTTTGCCTGAGCTTTCTGCAAGGTTTAGTCACCATGGTTTTTACAGATTATTCAAGGCTGATCCATAGAAATGCTTTTCTTGAATGACTTCCTTTCTGAATCCATTAAAAGAAGGATCTCTTTTACTAACTGCTTCATTGGCAGATCACAGTGATGCTCCACATGGGCTTTGACCAGCTCTGCCTCTCATGTAGTATCTACTAGGGGTATAACAGTACACAAGAATCATGGTTCAGTATGTACCTCAGATTTTAAGTCATGGTTTAGTACATTTTCGATACAGCAGGGGTAAAATAAACTAAATAAAATATTTTTTTGTTTATTATACAGTGGTTGACTTAATATATATATATATATATATCCTCTCAAGTCAATCTAAATAAATATCCATGAAGATACACATTTAGAAAGCTACTTGTACCTGATCTGTACTGTATTCACATTAGCCTTCAGCTTCATATTAGGTGTAACATAAATATTGTCTCAAAAAATACAAAGCAAAAGAAAATAAACATCAATTATGATACTGCATTTAAAAAATACCCATGCTGTACTTGTATTCACATTAACAAATTCCAGCTTCACATTAGGATGTATGCGCGCATGAATCCGAATGTTGTACTGTTACACTCCTAGTATTTACAGTTTACATTCCTAGGTTCTGAATTATTTACTTCACATTTATATTTGGTCAATGGCATCTTCGAAGTGTCTGCCAACCTCATAATTGCATCCAGCTGCATATTTGGTGTCTGTTATACCAGCTAGTTTTGTCATCTGAAAATGTATATAATTAACCAATTTGTTATGTCATGACATATTCTTTAAATGAGCAACCTTAACATAGAACCACTAGTACATTGGATCCTTTTAGTACTCGGGTCCTCAAACTTTTATCCAAAGGGCCAGTTCACTGTCATTCAAACTTTCAGGAGGCCGGACTGTAGGAGAAAGGTTAGGCCGTAAGACTTGACGACTGGAGGGGGGGCTGGCGGTAACCTTTGCCGACCAGATGGAGTGGGTAATTTTACTGCCACATAATAACAGAAAAATGATCCGCCGCAGAACAACAGATTTCCTTGACATTGCTTATTATTTATGGCAGTGTCAGGGAGCTGCTATTAATTTGCTTGACTTGCGTAACGCATACCTGTATGCATTTACGTGATTATGTAGCCATCATTGAAGGTTACTATGGATACTAGCCACATTTGCCTTGTTATGTTTTTCATTATGTAGCTATGCATGTTATTTGAAAAGATGTGTAGTGGGCTGTACTATATGCACTGCCAGTCAAATGAAGGGATCAGGCCGTAGTTTGAGGATCCTTATTTCAGAGTTGCTTTATTTGGAACTTTATCAAGTGCTTTATTGAAGTTTATTAAATCATAATGTAAGCTTCATACTGTCATCTGATTTTTCACACTGAAAGAAATCCTTCAGGTTAGTCAAGATCTGTTAGGTCATGCTGACATCTTTCAAAATGTTATTGCTTAAGAAATACTGTTAAACTTTGGCTAAATAATAGCCCTCACATCTTCACTAATAATACATTTAACAATTAAATTAGCACAAAACTAGAACAAAAAAATCATAAATATCCACAGGGACATCTCCTATTTGTAACAATGTGTACAAAGTAGAAGTAGAAGTATGGATATTAACTCCTATTGTTTCAATACTGCAGAATACATTCTATCAGGTTCTTGCGATGGTCCCTTGTAGATTTGCTTACACCTTAAATGCGGTGCCTCTATTTTTATTAAAAGGAAATATTATTGCAACAATAACCAGCCATTCACTGGCATTCTCTATCAGCTTCTCAGGTCAGGTCAGGTTCCAGAGCACGTGCTAGTGTAGCTTGTTGCCGCACCCACCACATGGTGAAACTCCTCAGGATCTCGGCTGGCGACCCCCCTGACAGACACATGGTCCAGTCCCACACTCCAGAAATGGCCACCCATCTGCTGCAGCCAGGTGTTACATGGGTGTCCCCTTGGCCTGGTCCAGCTGCTCTGGTCCTCAGCAATGAGGTTCCTGCGAGCCGGCTCTCTCTCTAGATTGTCAGTTACCCGTTTCCAGTCTTCTGTTTGGGAACTTTTTGCATTTTAATGTTCTTCACATTCTAGTTGTACACTTTCAGTTATATTTCTTCTTAAATAAGAAAACACTCATAGGAATTGTAAACCTATTGGTTCCCTGTTCTGCCCTTGTTTGTGAAAACCAGGTCAATAAGTGGAGGCCCTTTGGTGGAGGCATTGCAAACTGTGTTAAGAAGCAGTCGCTATAATTAAGGCCCGTGGAGGATTTATTCTCTATAATTCACCCAATTCTTAATGCTTCATCCATACTTTCCGTAGCCTGAACCTTATTTTTAATGTACACTCAAACCCCACACTATTCATGGAGTGTTTCCAGATATAACCGTCCATGTTTTGCCCATCTTTAATAAGCAATATGTGCCAGCTAGCACTGTGGCCTCAATATCTTGCATTTTATTTCAAGAATTTCTGGTGGTTGGACTTCTAGCTGTACTTTGGATCACCATGAACTCCGAAGCACCTCCACCTTATGCCCAGTTATAAACTCCCTATCCTCTGCGGGCCATATTTTAGCTATCCCTCATTTACTCTCAGCCTTCTCATCCCTAACACACTGCTTCCCTCCAGTTCCGATATATCCCATCGCAGCTGAACAGGTCTCATCTGTCCTTCTAGTGCCCCAAAAACCTAAATTCTTTGCTTCTAAACCAACATTTTAACCATGTCTTACTTTTAGGTACCCGTGTATGAATGTTCAGGTAGTTTCTCTGATGCAGAAAACAGTGAAGTTGGGATGTTTTTTTTTATATGTGGGTTTTTCAACCTCTATACCTGTCACAGTAAAAACATTTGGTAACACTTAATGTAAAGTGCACCTTCATAATGCATTCATAGAACATTAATAGGCAGCATGTAAGTATACCTTAGCAGCTTTAACATACATTATTATACCATGGCTTTAGAATGTACCACTGGGCGTTAATTATTATTGTGTATTCGAGGCGTAGTGCAGCATGCCTAGTGACGATTTTATATTAATGCACACTAATTTCACTCAACATTCCAAATATGTTTATTTTATTTTATTTTATTTTACCAGTCAGAATGAGATCATGTCAGCTTGATATTACAACCGCGTCCCTCTTGTTGTCATCCTGGCAAAAAAATACTTTATTAATAATAAAACCATGGAATAATCCATAAAATCACATCAATAAAACATCAACAATTCAGAAAACCAAAAAATGTGCAATCAATTAAAATAACTATGGCCATTACGGGCAGTTAGAATGTCACCTTAAATGCAAGCCAATAAAATTTAAAAACTTTAAAAGAGGAACACACTGTAACCTATTACCTCTACACAAGGGTCAGGCTAAAACAGTGCCATACACATTTCTCAAACACGGAAAATGAGGAGTAAAAATGATGACTTTGAGAATAAAACATGGTCAATCACACAATGTAAAAACACAGATAATACACAGAAGTATTGTTAATAAGTTTAAAAGGCGTTACAAGTCATAAACCAGAAAACAGTGCTCGGTAAAATCTGTGTATACAATTAGTTTAAAACAAATCAAATTAAATACACACGCTCAGTACATGGCATTCTATTGGAGTATTGCAACCCCTAACCAGATGTTCTATCCTTTTAGGGACTATATTTTTAAGAGTACATTGGAGCATTATTAAATACGAATTGTAACAATTTGTTTCTGAAAAATTAGCTGTGACTAGTTTATTATTATTATTTGTTCGTGAGCCGTGGTATAAGCGGTATAAACTACTTTGGGGTGTGCTGTTATACTAAAATAGTGAACAACTTGGTATAATTCTAACCAATTTAGAGTTGGTTATTTTCGTTAGTTTCGGTTAGTTCCAATCAAGAAATCTGATTGGACAAGAGGCGTTCTATGAGTGTGGTTACTCAGACATTTCACATCAGCTTATTTAATAATAATAATAGATACTTCACTGATCTCCATGGTGAAGTTGTTTATTATATCTCCCTCAACTTGATCTTTGTAGAGTACTGTAAGTTGTCTGTGAAGGGCAGCTACCTGTTGGGGCACCCAGGGAGCTGGGGGTTAAGGGTCTTGCTCAAGGACCTGCAGATGTGCTGAGGCTGGGTTTGAACTGCTGAATACTGCCTGGCTTTCCACTGGTTTCAAAAATGAACATAGACTGAAATGAGAGCAAAGTAAAGGTTCATATGAATTCTGTTTTTTTGGATTTATTTTGAGCTGCTTTGGATTTTATGTTTTTATAAGCTGCTGAACCGAAAAAAAAATCTTCAGCGTATGCCTTGTTGCGCTCTGTCTCTATTGCCCATATCCACTTCAGTCTCTTTAGAGGCTCCCCATCCAAGGTTTGGATGCGATAGCCTGTTCTACTTTCGCTGATGTTTCCGCTTATATGGATCAAAAAGTTTGGGACAGAATCAATCCTATAGAAATACTGTTTAAATAATTTGATTATAATAATCAAGTAGTCCAATTACAATGTTCAGTTTTTATACATAAATACATATAGAAAAAAAAACATTTTTTAAAAAATTTGTTTTAGTTTACTTCCTTTGTTAAGCCTACTTTGCTATTGCCAAAATAAGTAAATAAAAAAAAGCAAATAGATAAACTAAGTCTTGCATGTGCAGCTTTTTAGCGTGGTTTGTCCTTTTAATAATCATCTCTCAGCTCACTGTGGACATGCTGAAGCATGTTCATTGTGCTATTTGTGTATGTTATCAGTCTTTTACAATGTCCGCAGTTTTTGTCTTGTCTGTGCTTTTCTCACTGTTTTCGTTTGTGATTACTGGAAAGCTAAAATGCTGCTACACCAACGATATCAGATCAGGCAGTGCATCCATCCATGGATCCATTTTCTGAACCTGTTAATCACAACTGGGGTCGCAGGGGGGACCAGAGCCTGTCATGGGAACAATGGACACAGACGTGAATGTTTTATGATCATGAAGGTGCACTGAATGGTCTACAAATGTTTTATACTGGGACTATTAAGTTGTAAAGCGTTACCAAACGTTATGACTTACTACATACATAGAAAATGGCTCAGTGCAAAAAAACTTGTATTTAAAAAATGTGTCTCAAAAATCCACAATGATGTTGAACCAGAAAGGCTTTAAGCTTCCCGGTAATATACAGCTACAATTATTACTGTCATTGCAGTTAAACTATTAGCGTACCAAATACATCATTTTTGGTAGTAGAAATATTAATTTTATCCAAGAAAGATGCAATAGACATAAGAGAAATAGGAATATAAGGAAAATATTTGCATAACAAGGGTAACAAATGGGGAAAATCAAGTTACGAATGAATTATTAATATGTGCCAGTTATATTTTAAGTGGTAATAATCTATATGCAAGAGTGCTGTGATCTTTTTCAAAGAGTATATCAGAGTTGTCCCATATGAAATGTATTATTTTTTCTGTTCTGTTTTCTGTTCTCAAAGAAACTTTATTGTGCTGTTACAGTAAACTGAAGTACCTATTAACTACTATCTAATTTTTCTACATCTGCTTTATAGAGAGTTATATATTCACCTCTGTCCCCCTGAGCTGTATTTATTCACCAAAATTCATAGGTAAATCAAAATCAGAAAACTATGCATACAAATGTTTTTTGTAAGTCTGTTTCCATCTCCTGAGAAACTCATGGATTCCTGGTAATTCCTGGTTTTATCACAGATACAAATAAAACCAGTATCTCAGACTTTGATGACGGGTTACTCGGTTTTTTGCTCGATTTTCATACTTTGACCTCTGTACTCCACATCAGCCTTGTCTACATGATGAATCATGATTCCATATTCTGGAATTGTCAGGCTACTGCAGTGTGACACCGTGAAAGTCTTAGATGTTAGAATGACCATTTTTGAGGTGCAAATCAATTCACATAAATTAGTCACAACAATTCATAAATACCCTATTTGGTAATTAATAAGTAATCTATTAATTATATATGAAAAGCAAGCAGAGTATGAAATGACGTGTATAAATTCTCCACTTTTCGGTATAGTCACCACAGGATATAATTTGTGTATATATGGTAACCACTAATTACCTAGGGATCGGTGTCTCCTCTGCACGTGCATCTGAATATTAAAATTTGCAAATTGGAACGTGCAAATTGAGTGCAAGCTCACCTCGTATGTGTAAACTAAGGGAACGGAAGTTATAATGAAGGCCAATGCAGAAGAATTGGGCAATAGCAGGCCCACTTTTGAAAATGTCATTTTCTATTTTAATAATAATAAATATATCCTTACATTTCAGGAAAGGCAGCTATATTTACCTGGAGCTTTCCAGCTATTGAGTTTATCCATGAGATAAATTATGCACAAAAGTTTGATATTTTTTGTAGTATTTGTTCTGTGAAAATCTCACAGGAAATATCATGTTCCAAATCCATTTTATATGTCACGGAAAATTGTTTTTGGAAAACACAAACTAAATGTCATTTTGCTTACAAGAACTCACACCTTTACACGTTTGTCAGTAGTTCCATTTTCTTGCTTTTTATTTTCCATCCATTTCGCTTTGGTACGAAGCCAAGATAAATCAATGTTTTAATCTAACATACACGGCACAGAACAAGCACTAACTAATGTTTGAAATGAATAAATGCTCAATACAGTGTGAAATGCTTCTTTGTCTGACCATTTAAAGGCAGAAATTACTTAATCTTATGGACAGTAAAGAAAATTGGTATTTTAGGCAAGTAGCTTTTGGAAAAGGAAATTGGCAGTGCTTCATTTTTATGTGAAGCCTAACATTGACCAACACTATATTATTAATCTCTTTATTCCTCATTTTCTAAATCTCAAAGTGCTTTGATTTAGTAGGGAATTGAAGAGCTTCTTCCTGGACTTAGTACCATAACCGCAGGCAGAGACATCGTTGAGTTTAGGTATCCCATTGTCAATGGGTAGTGCTGAATGTTTCACTGCGCTTGTTAACATGTTACAGCTCATTGGGTCATGGTCAAGTACATTCACACTCAGTTAAGTTGCTCCTTAGGTATAGACACAGTTACATAGGAGACTGGCATCTGTACATAGTCACTCCTGCTTTGTTCCCTGTGTGTCCAAGGATAGACACCAGACTCACTGTAACCCTGCACTGGAAAACTGGTTGTAGAAAATGGATGGATTTTTTTTTCCATTTTCATTTATGTTATATCTTTACGTATGTATATGAACAGTTCCTATATTTGATGTCCTGATTCTGACTTTAATAGAAAAGTTCTATTTCTCCTCCAGCATATGCAAATACTCTAGTTTATGTCTATTCACTTTTCAAAGTTCAAAGTATATGCAATGTGTTGCGAAAGTGTCATTTCTCAGAATGCCTGGAGTGTGATTTTTACTACTTTTTTTCTTATTCTTACAGTCATTTTCCTATTTCTGTCACAGATATATACATAAAATTAGTTTTTGACACCTCTTTGCTTCCTACGGGGATTGTTACATACACAGATAATATGTGTCCTAGCAGTGCTTCTTATGTAAAATCTTTCAATTCTTGTAATCGTTCATATTTTCAGGGTTCATTTTATTTTTGTCAACCATCAAATATGGCTGGTGATAAAAAAAAAAAAAACTTAGATATATATATACTGCTGTTTAAAGTCCGAAATGTCAGTTCCCAAATTTGATTTTATGCAATAACACACACTTTGCTGAAAATGAAAAAAATAAAATTGTGTTTTTCCTCCAGAAACCATAAAGGCATTTTCCGGAAAAGCCATGTATTTTAAAGCATTGTGCCGATATTGAGCTGGGATGCTTTATTTAACAGACAATATTTCATTCAGCATTGTATTACTAGGCAACAATTCTAATTAACTTAGTGCTGTGTTCTACTATTAAGCAATCAGAATTTAATTTATTTACAAATTCTACAGATTATTGCTCATATGTTCGTAAAGACTGCCATCTTTTTATGCATGTTTTACACTAGACAAATCAAAATTGTCTTTTTTCTCGAGCTTGTAGGGCCTCCTTCACAGCATCAGTTCATCTTGGAAGTGACTGATATAAGTCCTGCACAGTGGCCAGAGGGATTTTGAGTCATTCCTCTTGCAGAACAGTGGCCAGGTTACAAAATGGAGCTGGTAACAGAAAACGTTTGACTCGCTCCTCTAAAACATCCCAAATTGACTCAATAATATTCAGATCTGGAGACAGTGCAAGTCATGGAAGACTTTCTTGTTCATCGAACCACTCTGTCATCAATCTTGCTTTGTGTATTGGTGCATTATCATCCTGAAACACAGCACCAACGTTCAGTGTACGATGTCAGAACCATTGGGTAAACATGGTTTGTAGCCCTTGGCATGTCGAACAAGTAATGGGCCGAGGGAATGCTGTGATATTGCAGCCCAAACCATCGCTGATCCACTCCCGTGCTGCAGTCTGGGTGGTAAGCCTCTTTGGGATGTGGGAAAGGCAGTGAAGCTGGACTCATCAGAGAGCAGTTCACATTGTTCACAGTCTAAGACATGCATTGCTGGCACCATTGAAACCGATATTTGGCATTGGGACAAGTGACCAAAGGTTTGTCTATAGCAGCCTTGTAGCAGCTGTGATTTAATTTTTTTGGATACAATCCAGGTTAGTACCTGGACGTCCTTTTCGGGCAACTTCCTCTTGTATCCATAGTTATCCTGTTGGATGTGGTCCGTCTTTCGTGGTGGTATTCTGACATTACCCTGGATACCGTGTCTCTCGATGCAACTCAAAACCTTGCTGTCCTGGTCACAGATGTGCCAGTCAGACGTGTACCAACAAATTTATCCTCTTTTGAACCCTGATATGTCTCTAATTATGTCGTGTGTATTGCAATATTTTATGTAGAGCTGTGCTATTGCTCTGCTAATTCAACCTTCACACTTACTGATGGAATGTGTAGTCGGCGAAGACTGGACGCCAGACCACCCATATATAGGCGTGAAACCTCAAACACTATTTTGGCCAGTGTTTCTGTGTCATTGTCCAACCCTTGTAAGTGGAATATTATCAATATGTTAATCCATCCATCTTCCAACCATTTACCCTAGACAGGGTCCTGGGCAAGACAGGAGCCTCTCCTAGGCAGCAAAGGGCCTGAAGCTGGGTTCCATTCTGGATGGGATGATACTTTGTTCAAAGGTGCAAATTTGCAGTTAGCTGTTAATTATTAGTATGTATCAAAGTGTCCTTGTAATGAGGTTCAGTAATGATCTAAGTTCTTTTCATTTCTGTAACAGTTTTTCCTTGCAGGTTATGTCAGACTGAGGTGTTTTGCAAGGATTTTGTGTTGCATTGAGCATGCAGGAGCAGGTCGTTGATAAAACCAATACGGTGTTCAAAGGATTTTTCAAGCAGCTGTGCTGTTTGATAACCATACTGAGAAAGTAAGTAGTTCTCATCCTTAAGTAAGGCCCTTAACTCTTAGCCCCCTGGGTGCTGCAGCTGGCTAGTTCTCCCCTCTACAGAGTAAGGTGGGGGAGGTGTAAAAAGAATTTTCCCCAGTGAAGTACTGATTGTTACAATTTATTAGCTAAGGTCACAGTCTGCACTGATACACAATCATATATTACTAAACATTGTAGATATTAATGAAGAGTGCTAGACCTACCTATAATACTGTGGAATTAAATAAGTGAGAAAAACATACTTATAGTTCAAACTGCATCTTTGGTTTTCAGCAGTTTATGAACTGTTGAATAATACCACACACATTTACATAAGACTAATTATATGGAGCATTGCACTTAATGCTTGTTTCATTCCAGGTTAGTGCCTCCAATGTGGTGATCAATGAATTCTTATCCTCTGTTGTATTTATTGTTCCATATTGGTTTTAAGCAGAACTAACAGCATCCCTCGAGTTTTATGGTCCTTCGTATTCACAATAAAAGATGTAATGAGTAATTGTTGCAGCAAACAGCACTGCAGAAAGTTTTGTTTTATTTAGATTATGACCTTTAGAGATTCCGTCTCTGATTTTCAAATATTATAATATTTGCAATCCGAGTCTGATCTTCCAGTCACACCCGCATGTGATACACTCATCCCTTTCCTAGTGTCTGTCATTGACTGTTACTAACCGATATTTTAGAGCCCCACAAATTATGCACATTATCTCAGGAAACACAATTTAATTTTGTTAACATGAATACTGTTTTTATTTAAATACCAATTAGTGTTCCGCATTTCCTTTCAGAAATGAGGTGTCAGTAAGTACAACAAACAAAAATCACAACAACAGAAATCTTCTCTTTGATATTACTATGCCACACAGTAATAATAATGGCAGTAAATTGCCTCTATATAAATACTATTAGATGTGTGTTTCTGAATGTGATTATGGAGGACAGAGCGGCTCCCAGTAAAAAGGCAGATCATTGTTAATCCACAGGGGGATCATCTGTGGATGGCAGACAGTGTTAGACCCAAACCGCAGTTCTGCAAGGAGAAACTCTTCAGTTATTTATGAACAGCCAACTGAAATCTCAGAAAGAATGAGAGGAGAGCATCTTGATAAAAATTCTATGTAGGTTAAAAAAATTAATTACATTAAGTTTTGCTATAAATTTATTTAAGAGTGAATAGAATGGGAATTATGGTATAGTTACAGTACAGCAGAAAAATGCTTTATGGGTAGATCAAGTGTCTTTTATATAATGTAATTAAAGGAGATTTCCTGGATTATTGTGCACACTTTGAAACTGCTGCAATGCGGTGTTTTGCCGTGTTGAGCCAAAGCCTGCACTTCCGCATTGTCCTTTCTGAAAGAAACTGGCATTGTTTAAAAATTCTTATTAAGCTAGACTTGGTGCTGTCAGAAATGACAGCATTGTATTGCCTGGACAGCCCTGTCATTTGGTCAGTCTATCTAAGCCGTACTCGTCCCACACTCACCAACTTGTACAATATCTAGAAATACTGGATGGATCATCTGTAAATTAAGTAAAAGTTAATATGTTTTTCTTGAGTGCTTTGCGTTCTGGTTGTGATATGTAGGCCTGAAAGCAAACTTATTCTTTTATTGCACATTCTAATTAGAGAAAAATTTGCCTACCAATTAGGTTGTTACTTGTATTTCATTGTTTGTCTTTTAATGTCCATGTTTGAAAATGTCTTTTATATTATTTATCTTTTTATATGTTTAAATATGTATAATTTATGTATTTTTCTTTTGCACTATATCCAAAATTTTCCATGACCTAAAAGTAAGATAAATTATCCAGCTAAGCAAGAAATCCTGCTTTGTACAGTAGTCTCCACCTCCTGCTTTTAAAGACTTAATTTCCCTGTTTGCTGACAAAGTGCTATCTTAAACAGGTAAGTGTACTACAACTGTTTGTAGTTTTTTTGTAGTTTGTAGTCTGTTCCCATAACTTATACTATGATATATTTTTAAACAGCTATTATGAAAGATGTTATTGCTGCTTTTCCAAATTGTGTATGTCTCTCTCTATTTACAGAACAGACTTTTTGTTACAGCATACTTTTACACAAAAATTCTTCCAAACAAAACTTGTAGAAAAGCATAATTATCTGCTTGTCTTCCTTAGCTAGCAGCATACATATTAATGTTGCTGTCATTTGTATGTCTGAGAGTCCCAGTAGGATGAGTGAAATTTGGTACTGCTTTAGAACTCAATGATTGGCAACAAGATGCAAGAAGTAGTGATCTGCGCCCACCAGTGTTTTATGCATAATGAAACCGTCTGTTCACAGAAAAGTTTTGTTCCTTTGTACATAGTTTTGTTTGTCTGTAGTTGTTTATTAGCTATTTCAGTCACTGTAAAAGGATGAGTCACATTGCAGCAGCTTGACACCATAGAACTATGTGTCTCTTATGTTGAATCAAACACACAAATAATACATTTAGGCCTACATTCATGCCTGATTCAACATGACAATACAAACATACTTGTAGGATTTATGTGTTCTGTTTATCTGACAATCAGAGAAGGTCTAATGCTGAGGCCTAATTTCGTTTGTCTGGAATGGTCAAATAAAATAGATGAGTGTTCTGCCACAGAGAACAGAATGACATAGGATGTTTCCAGACAGAAATCCTTACATTTCCATTACTAACAAAAATGCACATTGCTTCGCTTTTGAATGCACTGTGACAATGTTACATGTTATTCGCTGTTATCTGCAGAAGTCAGTCAACAGTATCTTTCTTTGACAGTCCATTGCTACATACCCTATCTCAGAATTCTAGGAACCACTGTCAAAGGTTGTTTTGAGTGCTGAACTAGTAGGATGCTTTGAACCCAGTTAATGTTTGCATGCCTTCATAACAAGTATGGTGGTACTGTGTTTTCATTGCAGCAATGATGAACATGCAGTGTGATTTAGACAATCACCAAGTAGACTGCATTATTTATTCTGTGTCACAATAATATCTGCTGCAACTGAAGTTTATGATTTTAGGGTCATGTAATGTGTGACATTATCCAGTCCATAGACTAACACATTTATAATTATCGATTCATGAATACAGATATTAAGCAAGGGTAGTAGTTGTGAAGGAGTTGATAGATATTGCGGACTTTTCAGCATTCTGTTTGTATTTAAAATATTGCAATCTCACTTTAGTTTTTTTCCTTTACTACATTCTAATCTTTTTTCACTTGTGTATCTGTTTATCATTTGTGGCTATAAACCAGCTTTAACTTGACTTTGTCTGTAGTCCAAACCATAAAGTTTGTTCATGTGATGTGAACATGACTCTGCTTCAGTCTTAGTTCTTTATTGTTAGTGAAAATACATTCATGACCACCTAAAAATGGACTAGCATCTCATGGACAAAAGTATTGGGACACTGGGCTGTTACACTTTTATGACATCCCATTCCAAATCCATAGGTCTCAGTTGGTATCCCCTTGCCACTATAACAGCTGCCATTCTTCTGGGAAGGCTTTTCACAAGATTTTTGAGTGTATCTGTGGAATTTTTGTCCATTCATCTAGAAGAGCATTTGTGAGCTTAGGCATTGATGTGAAGGCCTGGCTCACAATCTCCATTCTAGTTTAATCCAAACATGTTTTATGGGGTTGAGGTCAGAGAAATGTGTGCACCAGTCAAGTTCCTCCACACTAAACTCACCCAACCATGCACCTTGCTTTGTGCACTGGGACACAGTCATGCTGGAACAGATAAGGTCCTTCCTTCCCCGAACTGTTGCCACGAAGTTGGAAGCGTAGAATTGTCCAAAATGTCTTGGTATACTGAAGCATTAAGAGTTCCCTTCCCTGGAACTAAGGGGCCTAATCGAACCCCTGAAAAAAAAACACATACCATTATCCCTCCTCCACCAAACTTTACAATTGGCACAATGCAGTCAAGCAGGTAATGTTCTCTTGGCAACCACCAAGTCCAGACTCATCCATCAGACTGCCAGACAGAGAAGCGTAATTCGTCACACCACTGAACATGTTTCCACTGCTTAAGAGTCCAGTGGCTGCATGCTTTACGCCACTCCATCCAATACTTGGCATTGTACTTGGTGATGTGATGCTCTCTAGCCACTCAGCCATGGAAGCCCATTCCACGATGCTCCATGTGCACAGTTTTTGTGGTGGTGTTAATGCCAGAGGAAGTTTAGAACTGTGCAGTATTTGAGTCAACAGTGTATTGTTGACTTTTATGTACTATTTTACTTTGAGTGGTCTGCCACTTAGTGGCTGAGTTTCTGTTGTTCCTAAATGCTTCCACTTTGAAATAACATCACTTACAATTGATCATGGAATATCTAGTGGGGAATAAATTTCACAAATTGCTTTAATGCAAATGTGGCATCCTATGACAGCACCATCACTGAGTTCACTGAGTTCTTCAGAAGGACCCATTCTGTCAGAAGTTTTTGTAAACCTGATTGCATGCCTAGGTGCTTGATTTTATACATGTGTTGCAATGGATATGATTAAAATACTTGAATTCAATGATTAAGAGGTTTGTCCCAATACTTTTGTCCGTATACTGTAGGTTGTGACTTCTGTGATATACTACTTTCCTCTGAGAAGGCTTTGCAACCACACATCTGATGTAAAGTGTTTCAAAAAACAGGTGGGTAGAAAAACAGCTTGGAATTAACTTCTTACGGATCATGGTGAAGTCCATCAATATATAAGCTTCTAGGTAATCAGTGTGGTGCATCTAGGGCACAAGATCTTATATTACTCAAAATGCTTGCAATATATCAGCTGGTATACATATATTACCTGAAATAAACCCTGTCTGATGAATAAGGTCCAGGATAACTTCAAACCTGTATTGACTAAGCAATTACAGGGAAAACTGGATAGATCAGTGTTTTCTCGCATTAGCTGAAAGAACTACAGTTGACAGTATCCATTTAACCTCCACCTCACCTTGTTTTTCGGTGATTCGTGATGTTTTACTTATGATTTTGTTTAAGTTGAATCTAAGGCTAATTCAGCTGTATTCCAAGCAGGAATTGTGTCTCACATTTCCTGACAAAGTGTACGGGTTTAACACACCGTCAGGGTGCCTTTCATGCTGTCAGGACTGTTAAATTCATGAAATGCTTGATAATTCATCACCTATTACAGTTAATATAGTTTTAAATAAAATGTTAAGGCTGAAGCATTCATTTATTACAGCGAGTTACGTGTGCAGACCGCTGTCTGCCATTTGGATATTGCTCAATTTAAAAGCAAAGCTGCCAGTGTCATGTGATAACTTTTGAAATAAACTGCCTTGATATAGTCCAATTGTGTATTCATAGCCTAGTTATCAAATACACAAAAACCAGCCTAGATAAGATGGCCATTAAAAAGACTGATTTCTACAATTTAAGAGATTCAGCTACTGGTTGTTCAGTATTGCCTCCATATTAGGCATTAGTAGCAAGATGCTTGTAATCTATCCATTACAGCTTAAAAAATAGATCTTTACTCTCTCTCGTTTTGGCTGCCTATTTTTTTTAAGTAGCATAGCAATTTGACAAGGCATTACTGCATGTAAGTTTAATTTTAAACCTAGCAGTAAGAGTGGGACTGTCAGGTATTCTATAGACGTGAAATTCCCATACCAGTGACGTGCTTCTTATCGCTGTCTCTTTTCCAATTCCTCTGGAATAATAATAACATATTTCACCATACTCTGAATCGTGTACTATCTCTCTCTCTCTCTCTCTCTCTCTCTCTCTCTCCATAAAACTCAACAATATTCTTACTTTATGGTACCACAATTGTTGTTTAGCCTGTCAGGGCCTGGGGGTACAGCTAGCCCCTGTTTTTCTCAGCACTCAGGGTGTGTATAAATTTTCTTTTCACAAGCTTGTCATTTTGCAGATCATCTAGGTTTCTGAGGTCTTATGACCTGCATTGTCTACCACAGCTGGTTAAAAATTTAACAGTACTTGCTTCAGAAAACTGATACATGTGACCCAAAAATGCATTTTGTCTTGGATACAATGTTTTTGGATAGAATATGACAATCACAAGGATGCCATTTATTATTTTACATTTGTTTCTTCAAGTGGCCTCAAGATGGCAGGGTTCTTGAATGTCAGGGTTAAGCTTGCAGATGATTTTAGATGGCATGCTGAATATAATGTACCCACACTTTTGTACATGTTCAGCCACTGAAATGTAGTAGCTCTTGGATGTGTTGTTGTATGGTTGTATTTGGCCATTCTGGTGAACTGACTGTTCTACCTCTAGCCCCGTCTGCCGCAGGCATTTAGGTGGCAGCGACCTCTGACTCTGACGCAGCCTCTGGTAACAAACTTTTCCTTTCTCCCATGAGAGCTTCGTCTCTCTCTGCTGAAGCATTCTAACAAAGCTTTTAGGAAGCTGGCACCCCTCTGTAGTTCAGCTTTGTTCACTGGGATTTCTTGTACTTGGGTCTTCAAAATCTCCAGTATTGTCTGGAACTCTTGATGAACTTCTCATTTGTCACTGGTTTTTACTTTTAACCTACTTTTTCTATAGTATAAATAGCTGATAATTTAAAGAAATGATTGTGATTCAAAGGATAAGCGGTTTGGAGGCGGCATGGTGGTGCAGTGGTTAGCACTGTCGCCTCACACCTCTGGGACCCGGGTTCGAATCCCCGCCTCGGTCAC
>JAODJX010000035.1:7700747-7751108 GCA_026776945.1 Isichthys henryi | reverse complement strand
ATAAGCGGTTTGGAAAATGGATGGATGGATGTGAGCTAAATAAGTCGGCAGTAACTGCTTTGATATCAAGCCCTAAAACCCTTAACGCAATAGATATGTTTATTTTTATTATAGGAGAGTAACTGACTTTTGAGTGCATTTAGGTATTTATTGATGGTGTTTAACATTAAGATTTTACCAGGAAGAACTGGAATTCTTGATAGTCATCAAGATAATCATTATTACCCTTACATACCTGCTCATATCTGGGGCAGCATGTGGCTCAGTGGACTAGGCCTGTGATCAGAAGGTTGCTAGATCAAGCCTGTTTTTTGCTGAAGTCATATGTCTGTGGGATACAAGCATACAGTACAAGCATACAAGGTCACTGAAGTGCAGGGGAGCAAATGGATCTGTTCTTCAACTGTTAATGTTACTCTAAAACACTCTCCACAAATTCAGCGTTACCTAGATATTTCTATAGTATTTTGAATATGGGTACGGCCTTCATATTGTGTATTGCTTTGTTAACCTTTAACAACTTTTTTGCGCAGATCACTTGCAATCGTTGTTTTGCTACTGTGTGCAACTTTCTTTGAATGCAGTAGCGTTTGCTTAATGAATTTATCAACAGACATTTGGAGGTGCGCGCGTCCTCCTGTTTGAGACACTTTAGAATATAAATTGTCAAATATCTTTGTCTTGTTCTATTTCTAGCATCATCATGTTTTGGCATAGGATCACAATTTGTGTCCTTCAGATCCAAAATTCAGTCTACTATTACATTGCACGGGAGTTGGCTTGTAAAAAATATTTCTAATGTGCGATAAATTCTCATATTTCATTTTAATTGTTTTGAAGGTGATCCTTATCGTCTTAAATCAAACAGTAGGTGGCGACGCCATACTTTCTGAGTACAGGTCCAAAATTACTCTGTCAAGTGAAACAAGACAGGTTCTTGTCAACATACTGTTGGACACGTGGTAGAGATGCATGAGTAAGCCAATTAATACTTTCTCCCAGTAATTTTTCTTTCTATACTCCTTGGAGTGTGTTTAAGGGGGACTTGAATAGATATTTCTTTTTGCTTGTTTTTTATTCTATTTTTACCTTCTTATGTTTGGAGTCAGTTCAGTCCCTGCTGGTGGTCTTTCAAACAGGGGGAGCTGGCTAGTCCCTCCCTCTACAACAAGTTTGAAGAAGTATGGTTTTGATTTGATCCTTGAGCTCTTGATTTTGGACCTTAAAACACTTGAAAGTAAAAGAAAACATTTTCCTATATCCTCAAGAATATATGGCACAATATATGGCACAATAAGTCAAATTACATGCAATAACTTAGGATTGCACTCCATTCTTGGCTTTACAGAGTCTTTCAGTGGGCAGTGTTTCCATCATTTATGTTTGTTGGGCAAATCAGATGCTTAGGATGTGAACCATGAATATGATCATGGAGTCATAGTTCGTGATGAGCAAAGTTTCCAAACGCATTGCAAAACTCTTCAGTCAGACCCACAGCTTAGCAATGTTCATGGGGTCAAGAGAAGATCAAAACTGAACACTTTTTTCCCCATGTGCCACAATTTTTTATTTGACATCATGCATGATGTTCTTGGAGGAATTGCTCAAAATGAGCTAAAGTTTTTTGGGTATTTGACAGAAAATTTTGTCTCAAAGCAAGAGCTACTTTCACAAATCACTTAATTTGACAGTGGATACTTGGAATATAAAAACCATCCAACGAATGTAAACTTCGATCACCATGGAAACAGTTTGGGGTTGGATTCAAGTAAAACTTTATGCCTTATTAGAAACACCCTATTATTGTTTGGGAAGTGGTACCACTTGCAAATCAAAACTGAAACCTTTTGCTTCTCTTACTACAAATACTGAATTTTTTTTTTTTCCTCCCCGTTAATTATGGCATGACTGTTGCACTTAATCATTTAATTCATGAGCACCAACTTTTTAAGCTGTTGTACATAGACCTTCAGTTTAATACCCAAGCATCATTTCATGATACACTACCCCTCATGCATTAGGAAAATAGGTTCTCTTTTACATACATGGAGTATGAAATTTGAGGCTAAGCATAAACTTTTCAAAAACACTCTCAAAAATTTTAATAATATTACAAATTCCCTAGCCAAAAACACCAGATGTCTATTGGGTATCACTGGGACACACTAACTTTCCAACACAAAGAATATGGGCCAATGTCTTTGTTCTGTTTTGTAGAGTCCGGTTTTGGCGATGAGTTGGCCAACAATCTTAAAATTCCAAAACATGAAAATTTATATAACATTAACTGTGTTAAAATTGATGGCAAAGAATATAGAGTTGGTCTTATTGTTTGTAACGAGATAAGGCATAAGCTTCCAGTCCTTTCCAGAGTCAAAAGAATTCAGTTGGCACGTGAATGCATCTATTTTGTTGTTGACCCATTAGTCACAGATTATTTCAGTGAGCACCACAATCCCTTCAGACTATGTGATGGAGAAGAACAGGAAACTGTTATTGACATGCATAGTTTGTGTTTTTATACCTTTTGATCTTCAGCATGTGTATGGACCAGATGAAAGCAAGCATGTGGCGCTCCTCCATTGTTTGATATAAGCTGAAACTCTTGCAATGCCAAGCATAATACCTGCTCAGTTTTTCAGTTTTTGCTGTATTATTTGCAGGCGATGTATGTCACAGGTTCGTAGCATGTTAAGTTGAACTAAGTCAAGCTTTATTATAGATTGAACTATTCAGTCAAATTCCAAATGTTTCATACTGGTATACATGCATGTTTGTGACCATTATGTGAATGTTTTACTTGCCTTGATGGTGGTGAACTTTCTAACAATCTTGTGACTTATTTTTTTAATTCAGTTGGCCTAATAAATAAAATTACTAAAAATAGTTTTTTCTTTTTGGCGTTTATGATGGGGGAATTCCAGATGCCTAATAATACATGTATACACTATGGGTAGCCTTGATTTTAAGGTTTGAAATGGAAGTCGTCTTGAGGCCTTTTTCACGATTCACACTTCGTGTTGACACTTGCCTTTGATTTGAATTATTCTTTTAGAATGTTGTTGCTATTTTTGTAACTTAATATCTATGTCCCTGTAACTATTAATTTGAATTAAGGGATTTGATAAAGGGGTGGTTATTTACTTACTCGCATATTGCTTATCGTCTCATTTGTAACACCCTACTAAGCATAATCGTTTCCATTCACCTCAGTGAATATTGTAAATATGCTACACAAATGAAAATTATTTGTCACTGTAATGTTATATTGCATCAGAAAATTGTTTATGTGCATAATATCCATTAAGGGACCGTTTAAAAAGTTTCAAGACGTAAAAACCGCAGATTGTAATAGTAATGAAAATGTTTTTAGTATTGGTTATTGGATTACTGCCATATTTCTGGAATACCTTTTTAAACATGTGGAAATGCACTGTAAGACCTAGTGCTGGAGTACATCTCTTAGTTTGACAGGATAAGTGAAGTGGTGATGCCAGTTTAAGCTTCCAGTCTATTCTAGGTAAATTATTTTCTGGGAACCTTTTTGGATAAACCCTAATGGTTTATAATTACTTTTTAAATATATTCATCACTACTGGCACCTGAAAGTGGGTCACAGCAATCAGTCCCCAAGCCATGTTGGTTCACAAGACATTTAAAAGTTGGGAAGCAAGCGGCTGCACACAGAATGCAAATAGCAATTTGTGCCATGGTTTGCTTCTGGAATGTAGCTTTCCATGCCATGCACATTGGGTATAGCCAGGATCACATACAGGAAAGTCTGTGACCCATAAGATCACAGATGCCCTATAGTGTGAGCTGTATATTAGATGTGCAATGCTCTGATCACACTAATCCAGATGTTGTTTACAGCATTTTCTTGCATATGTATTGTGTAACGCATAAAAATGAACTTGCAAAGTGAATATTCTTTACTTTTAGAAAAAAATCAAACAAAACAAGTACATACTTATGGATAGTCAGTATTTGACATGTTGTATACATTAAAGCACATATACTATATGCACAAAAGTATACAGAAACTTTGATGACATTCCATTCTAAATCCATAGACATCCATATAGAGTTAGACCCCTCTTTGCAGCTATAACAGCTGCCACTCTTCGGAGAAGGCTTTTCACAAGATTTTGGAGTGTGTCTATGGGAATTTTTGCCCATTCATCCAGAAGAGCATTTGTGAGGTCAGGCACTGATGTTGGACATGAAGGCCGGGTTCGCAATCGCCATTTTAGTTTATCCAAAAGGTGTTTGAATGGGTTGACCTTAGGGTTGTGTGTAGGCCAGTCAAGTTCTTCCACACCGTAATCACCCAACCATGTCTTTATAGACCTTGTTTTGTGCACTGGGGCACATTCATTCTGGAATGAAGGACCTTCCCCAAACTGTTGCCATGAAGTTCGAAGCATAGTATTGTCCAAAATGTCTTGATATTTACTGGAACTAAGGGGCCTAGTCCACCCCCCTGAAAAACAACCCCATACCAGTATCCCTCGTCCATTAAACTTTAGTTTGCACAATGTACTTGGACAGGTAACGTACTCCTGGCATATGCCAAACCGACACTCCATGAGACTGCCAGATGGAGAAGCGTGATTCGTCATTCCACAGAATATGTTTCCACTGCTGCGATGTGCTTTACGCCACTCCATCCGTTTGCATGCAGCTGCTCAGCTGTGGAAGTCCATTCCATGAAGCTCCTGGTGTACAGTTTGTGTGCTGGGGTTAATGCCAGAGGAAGTTTGGAACACTGCAGTTATTGAGTCAACAGAGCTTTGGCAGCTTTTACGGACTATGAGCCACAGCCCTCGGCGACCTCGCTGTGTTACTTTATGTGGTCTACCACTTAGTGGCCGAGTTTCTGTTGTTCCTAAACGCTTCCACTTTTGCAACATCACTTACAGTTGACTATGGAATATCTAGCAGGGAATAAATTTTACAAACTGACTTATTGCAAAGGTGGTGTTCTATGACAGCACTATGCTTGAATTCACTGAGCTCTTCAGAATGACCTATGTTGTTTGTCAACCAGGGTAGCTGTTTGATTTTATACAGCTGTGGCAATGGATCTGAACGAAACACCTGAAATTCAATGATAAAAGGTGTGTTCCAGTATTGCCTTCTTTGCATTCTGCAGGCAAATCACCCCTAATCCTTTTTATTACAGCTAAACTAAATTATTTCAGGTGAATTACCCTGACTCTGCATGCATGAGAATGTTTTGTAGTGTTCTGGCATTCATGTTAAGAATTGTATTATATACTTTAAAAGAACTCCAAATCGCTTCGTATTTACTGGTATTTACCATTAGGGGTAGCACAATGGTGCAGTGGTTAGCACTGTTGCCTCTCGCCTGTGGGACCTGGGTTCAAGTTTCTAATAGGGTTCCATGTTTGTGGAGTTCGCATGTTCTCCCCATGTCATTGTGGAGTTTTCCTCTGGTACTGCGGTCCCCCCCATTCCAAAAACATGCTGAGGCTAATTGCAGATACCAAATTGCTCGTAGGTGTGAATATTGTATGAGTGCCCTGTGATGGGTTGGTGCCCCATCCTGGGTTGTTCCCAGCCATGTGCCCATAGACTCCAGACCCCCTGTGGCCCTGAAGAGGACAAGTGCTTTTGGAAATGGATGGACAGAAGGAGAGCAGTACAAGAGAGACGCCTAGATTGTTGAAAACCATGTGAATCATTCCCCACTGCTCAGTTCCTTGCACAAGTTTAAAAACAAGAACATTTTTATGTATAATTAGGGTTTTACGCGCTATAGCCCGGCTGCAGGGTACCCTCCAGTGAAGTACTGATGAAACCATCTCCTCACACATTATGCTGACATTATTTTTTTCTTTGAATTGCATCTCACAGTCATACACAGCCTGGCTGAGGTTTGTCCACAAACTGCTATGCCATCAGTGTTTTAGATTCGTTCCTCACAAAACGTCCACCGGTGGAACAGTTTTTAATCACTGAAGCTCCTTCCAAATGAGCTTTCAGCATTGTCTACTCTGCCAAAGTCCCTGAGATCTCCTCTAACCACAGTAGCCAACAAAACAGGAAAATGGATATATAATGACAAGAATATAGGATTTCAGTTACCTAGCAACCTAGTAATTTTCTCCAAGTATAATGAATATATTCATTTGCCTTTGGTTTAGATCGGCACTATGCTAGATGTCGTAAATCAAATTACATAAATTATCTAATGAAAAGTATTAAAGATAATACTATCAACTGTAATAACATAAAAACAATATTTTAAGAAATCAGAAGTTCTACATTGACCTGTTCTGAATTTAGTTTTTGTAATATAGTGATGTAGTAATGCAACAGTAGAGTGTCATGTTCTTTGTGACTTTGTGAAGGAATGGACAAACTTATAGAACAGGCGTAACAAGAAACAGCACAATTTCATTGGAAGTTGCCGTTAACAGACAGAATCAAACCATGGAACGCTGAGTCGTAAATGAATGTCATCTTACGTAGCCTTGACATTGTGACATATTTGGTCACCAATTAGGAATTACCACATTTACCAAGATTTACGTGGGGTTATTTGTGGCAGTGAAATAAATTTTAATATATTTATGAGTAAAAGCTTAACGTACACCCCTGACTGTGTTCTTTTAAGATTTGAATCTAAAAACGATCTGAGGAATCTTTTAATAGTAACAATGAAAAAGAACAGGTTGCCTCACCTTCACCGTCATATACTTCTTTAAATATATTTTTAATATAAACAGAAACTTCTTTTCCTGTCTGTTCTAAAGTAACATAAAAAGAAAGGAAAAAAAACAAGTAACACTTGTTACTTAGGCTTTCTTAATCACTAATCCAACTTGACTGCGATCCCAGTAGAAGCATAATGCTATGTAGCGGGAATGAGCTGTGTGAGTGACCTAGGATTATGTATTAATAAGAAAACAGAGAACGACAAGCTGGTGGTGCTCTGGTTGGCAAAATAAAATCTAATGGAGAAACAGAACGAGAAAGATTCCTACTGCAGACATTTTATGAGTATCACCTTTACAGGACTGCTTACTGTTCATTAGCCTAAGACAGGAAGGAAACTGGTTATCAAGTGTACATTGAACTGCTATTGTCAAAGTAACCCCATATTAAATGTTACACTATATTGGTCTAGAATAATTTTCTAGAATAATTGGCTGGCAACCTGAACAAAGGGGGTCTGAGCAGGGAAATCTGCAAACCGTGTCACAGACCGGCACTCCAGGATCGGAACTGGGGAACCCTGTTGTACTTTCCGTAGCAGCACCGGAAAGCTCACGCTCCATCAGTGCTTTCTTTAAGAACTCTGGTTTTCTCAAGGCTCTTCCACAGAGACTTCTAATTTTCTGCAGAGATATTTGATACTATAAACTCATAGTGGTCCAACCCCTGCAGTTACTTTTTACTATATTTTTAAGTTGGGTGTTTGGCAATGGTAACCATTGCAATAAGATATTCCCAACTATAAAAATCCAAACAGTGATGAAATGGACGGCAGGAAATTTTGCTTTATCTTTCGAGAGATATTTATCCAACTGGGCTTGTGATGAAATGACAAAGTGTCTACGTATATTTGTACTCATTCTAATCAGAAAAATCTAACATCTTGGACCACCTGGATTCAAACTAAAAAAGGACTTTTTGAAACTGTAGCTAAAAGCTACTTTGACAATAAAATAAAACCACTGGCAGCGAAATGAGAAGCCTGAAGACCCAGAGAGAAGGTAGAACATTCTGATGGGATGCTGCTGACAGGATTGCCAAGAACTGACAATGGCTGGATGGCACCTAACAACACTCTGGAAAGAATCGTAGCGGACGTAAATAGAAATGCAATAAAAACATAACATGCACAACATGTCACATGTGACCCAGATGGTGCAGATAAGAATGCATTTGAAATGTGGAAAAACTGATCCCCCCCACAGAACAAAGGGAATGGAGTGGACTGCCAGGAGTCCACAGAGAGAAGGCTAAACGCCTCACTGCCTCTAAATTAGATCACAAATTTTCTGGCTCATGGCAGTGTCTCAATGCTTGCTCTAGAGGCAATGTGCCATACAGATTACGGTTTAATATCCTGCACTTATTCTGCCCACACTGCAGCCCCAAACACCGCAAGCTAACACACGGATTTAAGAATGTCCTCCGTAACTACTTGATTCCTGTAGTAATACAGGGAAATCTAGGGTTAAAGGTATCAAATTGATATTTAATGAAAAATAGCAGCTATTTTTTCTTAGTGGGGACTGCTGTTTGTGGACTGACAATATTAAAGTGTAATAGTGTTGGCATGTATTCAACTGAAAATCTTTGATATTCTAGAAATCAACAGTACCTGTGCACTACAAACTAGTAGTCATTTGTGTGTAGCAATTTTAAGTTATTATTGTGGCCACAAATAAGGGTCTTTAATATCATAATTGCATGCAATTTTTTTGTATATACATTCTATCGATGCTTTTTTTCTTTCCTTAAGGCACACTGCCTCTCAGCTGTATGTCACATATTATAGTTTCCAAATATACTAAAAATGTACAATTCTTATGGACACACCACAACATTCTTAGTGTTTCTCTGACTTTTTACTAACTTTTCTTTCATTATAAAATACTAAACTTTAATTTTAACTTTACTTCACCTATTTTAATAGGTTTTACTCCAACAACCGGCTCCACACAGCTGTCCCCTATTTAAACTGGACAGATTTAGTGCAAAGAACAGATTCAGTCAGAGTGCAGATTAAATTGAATTATAGTTTACAAAGATGTGCCAATACACAAGAACTTCTTTAAAACTATAAGGCATTATGTATCTTTTTCTGAAGATCTTGGCTACCATCCAGTGGTCAGTATTTGTCATTGCACTTTGAGACATTTTCCTTGTATTGCAACTTGACTGAATAAATCAGAATTTCAATTAATTCAATGCATATACATTGTTCACATAACTTTACTGGAGTACACGGGATATGCAATTTCAGTATAGTGTTTTAATTTTGTGTGTGATGAGACATTGCTGTTATAGGAGTTCGTGTCATTTGTATGACACGTCATTTTCGATTGTGCTTCTCTGACAAATTCCGTAACACGTCCCAAGCTTGAAGTCCTTATTCTCCCTTTGTCACTTCTCCCCACACTTACCTTCACATTAAACAGGACCTTTACTGCACTGCTGAGTCATTCTTCATGGGGCTGTGATGGCTTTTGCAATCCCTCACGAGAGCTGTGGTGGATATAAGTCACTGCATTGTGTGCGGCGATCGCACGCAATGAACATGAAAAACATTACATTTCATTTTTAGGGATGGGTAGTTAAGGTACTCCAACAGATAAAAATCATGAAAGAAATAAGCTACTGAACAGAAAATCATCAATATCTAGTAAATGCTCCTGCGACAGTCAAGATTCATTTGACTCCGTAAATAAAAAAATATATATACTCAAGATATTTCCAGTGGATCATGCTAATTTCTGACTAGAAACGTTGCTTGCTGTGCTTCACATGATTTCTATTCACTAAACTCCTGTCCTTTATAACGATACATCAGTCCATCCTCCAATCACTGATCTTGCCCATAGCTGCTATGGAGTTGGGGATGGAGCCAGAGGGCACAAGAAAGGAGGACGTCCTAGGCCAGTGTTTCTCAACCTGAACCTCAGGGACTCTCGGACAGCCTGTGTTTTTGGGCTGTCTGGCAGGGAACTGGGATGGAGTAAAAAACTGGACTGTCTGGCAGTCCCAGAGGCCCGGGCTGGAAAACACTGCCATAGGTGAGATCCCAGTCCATTACAAGGCACACACACAATCATACACTCTGGCCAATTTATGAAGAAAACTGGAGTTGCCCAGAGGAAACCCACGGGGAAAAATACACAACAGGTGACACTTAAACACCCTACACTGAAGGTGAAGCATCACTGCTACCCACTGAGCCCCCATATTTGTTACATAACTTCCGGTCACTCTTGCGTTCTGCTTGGATTTATGTGTGATTGAGCTAGATTGTTTAACAGTACTTGTGCATCGTTTAGTCCCCCTAGACATGCAAGGGGTCATAACACAAGTTAAAAGGGTATATCTTCAATGACGTGGGAGATACTGCCTCTACCATTTATTAGCCAGCCCACGCAGAACAATCATTTAAATTTATGGCACGAATAAAACTTTTATTACTCCAACTTGATGCAGAATGTAAACATGGCACATTCTGTAGTGCCCTGGGGACCAAGAGCATCCACCTTATCAGTTGGAAAAGGTGTAAAAATGTCTTCGTGAGTTGTGGTTACATTTAAAACTGTGCATTCCCGCTGCAGGTGAGGGCTTACCATAAGGTGGTTTTATTATTTTGAAAGCACACTACTAGACACAAAACAGGATATGATGTCACTAGAAACATTTCCTGGGTGATAAAGACCAGGGAGGTATTCCACAAAGCAGAATTTCCCAGTTAGCAGGATAACTTAAGCCAAAAGGTAAAAACTGTCCAATAGGAGGAGCGGCAAGTGGCATTCCGAATGTACAATCCTTAAATGTGGCTTATCTGGCAAATGAAATCTTTTGCTTTGTAGAAAATCCCCAGGACCCCTTATTAGCCATCCAACTCACCTCTCCTCTGAGATTCATGGAGATGCATCATTTTTGTGCAGCGATATCGGAGGATTACAATTGATTCTACTTTAACAGGTATGGTCATGTGATACCTCTGTCCTGATGAGCAAAAGCACCCCAACAGGAACACAGGATTCAGAGCCTTGATTTTCAGACCCCTGTAATAATAAGCAGAGCATATATCAAACAATAAAAAAACAACAACAATTTGAAAAGCAGTCGCGTTATATTAGCTATCCTGTGCATTTGGAGGAAAGGGATTCCTCTGCTTTGTTTCACAGCACAGTAGTATAAACGGCTAATTACAGTACAACAAAGCTAATGATTCAACTTACAAAAGAGAAAAAGAAATAATACCTTATATCCCTGTAAGACAGTAGTAAAAAATCCATGGATATGTTAAGAGGTTGTACAATTCATTTCTAAATTTATGGCAACAATTACGGTAACTTACCAAACTTCAGGAACTTTTTTGACTGGGATCACAAAACTTATGTGCCGATAACTTTTGGAATGGACTGCCAAATTAATTCTTAAAAAAAATGCTTAGGTGTCAAAAGAAACACTGTTTTGCGAGTGTGGCCTTATGTGCAATTTCTCAGTTCCACCAGTTAAAAACAAATGCAACAATACTGTACTGATCAACACTATGTTCACTGGACAACTTAAGAGTAATTTAGCGATCAGTACCTCCCCCTACAATGCAGCAGTTAACATTTTAAATCGTTGAAGAAAAAAAAAAAAACACTTTAACAGTAGCAATACAAGTGCATGAAAATTACATTTTAAAAAAAGGCGGAAGCATTCATATCAAAATATATTTTAATCTGGACTTTTTTTCAGATCTGATTCAAATTACAACAGTCAGACCAATACAACAGAAAGAAAATCTGAGTCCAATAAATCCAATTTAGCAAGGAAACAAGGGATGGGTGCGGGCAATTATGATGCAGCGTGTAACCCGAATCAAACCGTGCCATACAAATGGTCCAGGATACTGTGGGCGTGTCCAATTCTCATTTTCATTCTCATTGCTGTAACAGCTATTCAGAAATATGTATTACAAAAGTTTGCAAATAGTACAAAACCTCCAGGAGGTATACACATACAAAGAAGTGATTCTGAGTTATGCTGACTGACATTAATGGAGAGGGGAGGGAGGGAAGTGGAGAATATTTTTTGAGGCAGAAAACAAAATACTAAGCCATTGTCAGACCATGTAATAGTGTCCAAAGTGATACAATGCACTTACATTAGACACAAAAAGTCTGTGTTAGGATGCATATTAGTCGTTTTTCCCCATTCTAGCAAAAAAAAAAAAAAGATCCATTTTTTTTCCCATTGACAAACAATATTGCTGCAGCTGTCCTGTATGGCTGGATAATTGAGTAACGCTGAATAAAGCTATTTCGAAGCCTATATTTTAAAGACAAAATTCTATGGATAATACTTGATTTACTTGCACAATAAAAACATTCCATTTTCAGACGTCTGAAAAATGCAGTGCTCTTTTATGATCTAACGGTAAGTCTATGAATGGACAAAACATAAAACTTTCCCATTGCCTAGTTAGAAACATCCCTTATCACATAATTAAGACCAAACACTAATGTTTCACATGGTTTTTTTTTTTTTTAAAAAAAAAAAAAAAGCTTCAGTATAGTTGAGTATTAAACGATTTCCTTTAGTTGTTTATATAGTCATGTCTGGTCCATATTACGTGCAGCTGCTGCAGCTTCTGTGATGTGCCCAACACCCAGACTCGCTTTATTATTAATATTTAAAAGAAAACAACAACCACGGCCGTTGCTGAAGTACTGTCTCTACCAACAGCTAATATTAAAAAACTGAAAGTTTTATTTGGAACAGAAGCTTTAATGTTTAGTGAGAACTTAAAGAAACTTTCCCTTCTGGTGGAGTATATGGATTTGATTCTCCCTAACTGCAGTGTTAAATTTATAACAAATTGTGCCATGCACATTCATTTGTAGACTATACAATAATGATTGAGTAATACTGGTTTCTAATTTCAGTGTGGACGAACAAGTAATCAGAAATATACTAATCAATGAAGCTTCCTGAATACACTTACAGCAGTCATACTCTGTCCAGAATGTTCTATGAATGAACATCTTTATGTCACTTTATCAATAGTGCACTATTGAACCATAATTATGGTCTTAAAGCAAAATGATGCATAATGCATCTCCCCAATTTTCATGCCCACTTTATTATTATTTTTATTTTCCTCTATATTCCACAGAATAAATATCCCCTTAAAAGAATCTGCTGCACCTAGATGTCAACAGCAAAACCGTACAGCTAAAAACAAAAAAGTAAAGGTGAGGAAGAGGCGCGGGGGGAAAATGCAGCAGCCCCCAAAGTCTGAACCATAAAACATACAGTGCAAAGACTTTTTAAACTGCTAACTGTCCAAGTAAAAATGAAATCGAGGAAGATAATTTGATTCCTCCAATTCATGCAGCTGTAAGCTTCAAAAATGAAAGATTTAAAAGTAGAACAGAAATGTCTGATGCCAAATGAAGTGCACAGAGAGTTATCTACCCATAAAAGTATAAATCCTTGATTTTTGGTTTGACAAACCAAAAAAAAAAAAGTTTTTTTTTTTTCCTTTTTTCAAATTTTGGTCCAAATACAGGCTCTTTATTTTTCTTCTTTCTGACTGTCTGGTTCACATCTGTGGGTGGAATCCTCCTTCTGGAGAAAGAGGGCTCAGCTTGTCCCTCAGTTACGATTGTTTTGGCTGCAGCTGCTGGCCATGGTTCAGGGCCTGTAGCAGTCAGTGTGGCGGGGACAGTCGTCTTGGCTATGTACACATTCATAGTCGGTCCTTGGCTTTCAACAAGCACTATTATTTCCGTAGATCTAATACACAAACCTGCAACAAACAAATCATTTGAAAAGACTTACAAACCATTTCCCTTAAAATTTCACAGTTATCAAAATGGTAATAATTGTTCTTGTTTCAATAAGTTTTTTTTTTTTTTTTTTTTTTTAAACATGTGGTCCTATTGTTACAGAAACTAGGCAAACCACCTGACAAGTAATGCAGACATCACTTGAGAGTTTGCAAACCTCTTGTGTGTGATTCAGGTACCCAATAACTTCATGGTATCTATAATTTATTTCAAATACCTCAAAATTATATGCCTGTTCAGTTGAGAATACTCATGTGCGATTCTTATCAATTTAAAGATTTTGTGTTTTTGTATATTTGACATATTTAAAAACTGCAAATCACCAATTCTTTCAAGACCGAAACAAGAATGTATTTTTAAAAAGAATCTTCACAAATCATAGCTTATGAAAACTTGCAGATAATTAAAAATTATATTCATCCTTATACAGCATGACGCAACACCACGTCAGTTACATCGTTCAAAGCAAATTCTGGTCTAGAGACTCAGTTTTGCACCCGCAAAATGCTTTTTGACTGCCTGCGCCTTGAGATCCTCACCTCCCTAATGAGCATTTCTAAAGAAGCCTAATAACATGAAGACCCTGAAGCACTTACAGATCCATCCGATGCACTTGCTCCCACTTTGTCACCAGCTGCATTCCAGCAAACTTCAAAGATACCTCCAGTTCCCCGGTAGCTATGAACCAAAGCACCTGTCTGTAAACAGAAAATTGGACACAATTTAAAGGTTTTAGGGAGCCAAAGCTGCACTGTAAAACTGCATTTTAATCTCAGCACAAACACAGATATTTATTCATTCATTCATTTATATTTTTCCGAGTAGAAGTACAAAATCAGATCTAGGTAGAAATCCTAGATATTAAACTGTGTAATATGAACTGTCCTGACTAAACTCTCAACAAGATGTGCAAAGCAGTACCTACCTGCGTGTTCCAGATGTGAACACACTTGTCAAAGGAGCCACTGGCCAGGTACCTGCCATCTGGGCTGAAGGCAACACTGTACACAGGTTCCTGATGTTTGGTCAGTGTGTGGATGCAGATTCCTCGGTCTACATCCCATAATCGGACAGTGGAGTCGAAGGATGCACTGTGAGGAATCAATACACAGCTGTTATCACATTGCCAATAACGGACAACTGTGAATCCACTGAACAAATCATTTTAATTTTGTAGCAAAATAAAAAATCATACAAAGTCCATACTGCCATACCTCGCAAGCATAAGGTTGGCATTGGGGTTATTGGTTCCAGTACCAGTAGGGCTCCACTTAATAGTATAAATTTCTTTGCTGTGTGCTTGCAAGTCGTGAACACAGGTATCCTGTTTCATACTCCAAATCTGCCAGATAATCAAAGCAAGTTATCAGAGAAAAGCCCCTATATAAAAAAAAAGTTTCTCCAAACTTCCAGCATATCTCCTGACGCAGCATTTGCAGTTCGTTAGCTTAAAACTTCAACCATTCTCATAATGAAACTGATCAGTTAATTAGAAATTATAAAGTTAAACACTGCACAGACTGCGAGACATAAACTTTACCTTCAGAGTCATATCGTCAGAACAGGAAGCCAGCAAATTGCCAGTTGGATCCCATTTGATTGCATTGACTTCATTCTAAAAGGGCAGGTTAAAATTAGGCATGCATACTGACCTTGGCCACATCATAGAGTACTCCCATAAGTATACCATGATACGTACTGTATGCCCTTGAAATGTCTTAATGGGTCTGTCCTGGCCAAGTTTACACACATGGATGCACATATCCGTGCTACAGGAGGCAAATGTGTTGTTGCTCTGCCAGTCGACATCCAGTGCAGGAGCTACCATTGGGAAAAGGGATAAAAGAGGTGAAGAGTGGGTTTTATCTGTCAGGGATTATATAGAATTATCTACAAGGATACTGTGTGCATTGAAACAGTACACGTGCACAGTAAATGATTGCTGTCTGTCTGTTACACTCTTACACGCACGCACACAAACACATTTGTAATCATATCTTTATGTTGACCATCCTTTCATTTCCATGGAAAAAACCCTAATCCCAACAATGACGGCCCTAACCCCTACCCAGACCTAACCAAAAAATAATTCACTGCAAGCCAAACTTGTTGTAAGTTGAGTTTCCCTTGTGGGGACCAAAGAAAGCCCACAATGTTAAAATGACAGGTTTTTATTGAATTGCAGAGACAATTGGTCCCTATAAACACAATCTATTCACTTGAAACGTTTGTTGACATACCTGAATGGAAAGGAAACTGTTGCTTTGCCTCCCCAGTATGGGCGTCCCAAATGATCGTGGTCTGGAAGAACACACACTTATACTCAGTATGGATATTTATATTGCACGTTAAAGCATTTCTACAGCAGAATCCGTGGTGAATCATCACCGTCAAGCCAGTATTTACTTTATTTATATTATCATTTATTTTGCTGCAAGATGTAAAATTTAAGGCTGCATATTTATTAACATGCATCTTCTGAAGTGCTTTCCTAAAGAGTTTCCTAAAAACACACAAATGCTCAATCTCAGACAGGTTTGACAAATGGTTTGGTTGAATATACATTTATTTAAATTCTCCATATTTAATCAGGTTGTCATCTTTCAAAAAAATGAAACAGCACTGAAAACTATTACATTATGGAATTATCCAAATGTAAATCCACCAAAAAAAAAAGTTTGAATATAACAATCTTGTTTTCATTTCCTTCACATTGCAGAATGTGTGTGTACAGTTTACAAGACACTGCATTAATAACTTCCCTGAGAGTGAAGTGGTTTTTAGATAAAAAAAAAATAAATAGTTTTTGAATCACTAAAAAAGTATGGAACAGGAGAGCAACTTGTGATATCAATTTAATCAACAGCAAGTCTGCAGTGATGGTACACTTGTATTTTGGTAGAATCTGAATACAGACTGCCTTTGAATTCTGTTAAGCATGCTGACTCCAAAAAGCAAGTTACTGCTGAATTAAGCCGCCATCTTTGTAGTCCAGTTCATACAACAGGCACATAGTTGCATACGAGTTGCCTAATTTAATACACACCTCAAGCATAGGAAATAAATAATTTTACCTTATCGACACCAGCACTGAGGATAAAATTTCCTTTTTTATTCCACTTCAAGGCAAAAATTGGACCTTTGTGTTGACCCAAGGTACTGGCAAGATTGCCTGCAAATCATATCAATCACTTAAAGGAGGACAAACAGATAATGTGCAACATAAGTTTAGATGATCCCAGAAATGAAAAGCCATACCGTCTTTTGTCCATATCCGTGCAAATCCGTCATAAGAGCCAGTTGCCAGTAGTGTACCTTCGCTCTGTCACAGAAACAGTGAAGTGTGTGTATGTGTGTGTATATATTATATAGATATATATTTAAATATTTAAATATTGAGTCCAGCTCAGTTTAATTAAAACTCTAAACTACATTTCAGATTTGAAAAATGAAGCCTTACTAGTTCCCATTTAAAAAAGTGACCAAGTTAAGACATGCTAGAAAACCAATGGAGCAGGTCTCACATTCCAATCTAATGATGTGACATCTTTGTTGCTCGGCACGTCCTGCCCGCCCTCCCGTATGCAATGCCGGAGCACTAGCTGTGTGGAGCTGCCGGTGCTCTTTTCACTGAGGTTCCAGATGCGAGCTGTCGAGTCTCCGGACCTGCGGGGAGAGGCAGCACTGTGGGATCACCGCGGGGGGAAGTGTGATCAGACATTCACGGTGACACTGGTGACAGCAGCTACCCATTGAGGCCATTTTATACCTCTCATTTAGAGAAGGCTTTGCCCTTCTGTTGCTTACATTGTCAGGAGTAACATTCACCCATATGTACCTTTTAACTTTTTTTGACACCATGGGTCACCTTAGAAAGTCCTTTCAGATAGAACACACTTAAAAAAACACACTTAATCAGATAATGTTCAAACAAAATCAGCTATAACCAGGAATTTTTAAGGTGAATCAGCTCTCGGCAATTATCTGCCATACATCTGGCTCTGCCAGACAGGCAGATTTGAGGTAATGAGGATTTGAAGGCAAACAGGCTCCGGTCCCCCCAGAAAACTAACCCAGAGGCAAGGAGGTCGCTGACAGGGTTCCAGGCGCATATGAACACCTCTGACTCGTGGCCGCGCAGCACCATTGCTTTGCTCTGGGGAATTTCTACATCCCTGTCCACTTCCATCATGTCTGCATGGTTGTCTGACAGGGAAGAGAAGGATTCGTGGCAACGTTAATATATTGACAAAGCACAACTATATGTGTGTATATATATACATATATATATATAGTTGTGTATATATATATACACATATATATATATAGGTGTATATATATATACATATATATATATATATATATATATATATATATACACATACATACACAACTATATGTGTATATATATATATAGTTATATATATATAAAACTATATATATAGTTATATATATATAGTTATATATATATATAAAACTATATATATACATACACACACACACACAACTATATATACATACATATATACACATATATATATACATACATATATACACATATATATACATACATATATACATACATATATATACATACATATATACATATACACATATATACATATACACATATATACATATATATATATAAAAACTGCTTCCACAGATACAGATTAGCTTATTTGAATGTGACCATCGATAGGAAGTTCAGCCTTAACCGCTCTGCCACCTTCAGGTTCCTCTACAGCACTACACCCAGGACACATGATGATGGTTCTCTATACATTATGACATACTAGGTAAGGCATGTGCTCCATTCTCCTCCCCATTAGTGGCATTCTCTCCATTCTTGGTGCTGCCTTGCAGGTTGGTGGCGGCAGGGGGGGCCACAGCAGCTTGCTGCTGAGCGAGCTTGTCCCTGTAGGCCTGCTGGCGTGTCTGTACGACGTCTGGCATCACCGCATCAATCAGCGACAGCGATTCAATTGGCCGTCCGTCAAACAGCGTGCCATCCTGGAAACGCAAGAGCAGCTCAGCTAGTCCAGGATACAAACACGTTCCTATAAACTGATTTTACTTATCAAAACTTAAACTTAAAAGGTAATTAATGGCAGTAGCCTCTGGAATGCTTTAACATGTACCTCTAATCAGTCAGTGCGAGTTGGCAGATTTCTCTATGCTTAATTTTCAAGTAAAACAGAAGTACTTTATATGTGAATGCAAAGAACAATGCAGAACATAAAAAATTGTAAAGCACTGTTAAACACATATCTGCATGACTTAGTAAGCTTTAAAACACTATGATTGATGGCTATTTGTTCAACAGCCAGCAATTTTCTGGCCACGAATCACAGAATAACGTGTAAAAACTGATAAATGCTTTAACGGGGCTACTTAATTGTTTTTATTGACTCAAAAGGACAACATTTCCTCTTTAATAATGAAATAATTTTGGAGGAAGCAAAGCCCAACATTGTCGTAGAAATCATCTCTGAAACACTGTATTTATCATCATTATTTTCATATTTATCTTTATCTTTATAAATTATAATGGGCCAGCTGTTAGTAACTCCACCTGTAATACCTGCATTAGTCACTATTTAACTGGGTGTATCTGCTGATAATGGATGCATCTCCTATGTATTAATGTGGAATTTTGCTCACATTCAATCTTCCATATGACTATTAAAGGTAACAGCCTGCAGATTAAGTCGCCTTTTGCGGTGCTTACCTCATTAATGCTGACTTCTGCCTCTACATACTGCAGGCCCTTCTGAATGATGGAGATGAGAGCAGCAGGGGGCACCAGGGCGCCATTTATGTTGGACTGGCTGATGTGGCTCTCTATGCCAAACGTGAAAGCGGAATGGGAAAACCCTAGCAACAACATAAAAATGCTTCAGCAAGTGCACTCAAGTCTGTATTCATGCCATGAAATCAAAATGAAGAACTTGAAAACCTGCAAAAAAATGTAAATACTTTTGACTTATTAAAAATAAATGCAAAACTATTTGAGAGTCAATAAAAACTTCAAAAGACAAACATCGCTAAAGGAATCGGTCATTAAATTCATATTTATTACCAAACCTACCAGACTCCTGTAGGTATCTGTACACCAGGAAGTTGACCTCATCACTGCTTATACTCATCTTTATTCCTGGTTAAACCATGAGGTCAGCACAAAGGACACAAGCCTACATGCAGGAAAAAAAAAATAAAAAATTTTATTCCTCTTTGTCACCATCTATTGTCATTAATCATAATAACTAGGAGTGGTTAAACTGCAAAAGCACTGATTCTGAGCAGGCATTAATGTCCATTACTCAACATTAGTCAATTTTTCTTTAAATAGTATTCAAAAGGTCTTTGCCCAAGATGTTTTCATAACAGACTCGTCATCTGGCACGGGTTAATGTTAGACAAAACTGCGACAGTTCCAGCGTCCACGTGCCTCTTGTGGCTGTTCCACAGGAACAGCTTCCTCAATGTAGCAAAAGAAACATTCTGCTTTAGGGTACTGGAACACCCTGATTGAACTTCAACCTGATTCTTAAATACATCATTGAGAGCAGAAACTCACAAAAGCACCTAAAATAGATAACGGCAGCTTATTATTGTAAAATCAGCTTATTCCAAACTAATAAGAGAGGGTCGAATTGAATAAGTCCCTTAGACCCTGGTATTCCCTAATCTTGGAATTGCTTCACCAATGTTGGAAGTAGTGTCAAAAGCCTGGGTTCTCTACTCTACTTTTACTCTACGAGCAAAATGACAGGATGACAATGCTTACTTACATCGCTACAGTAGGTTAATATAGTGGTGGTTTCAATAAGAGTCCAGACGTTGAGATGCAATCCAATTTCCGAGCTTGTTAAAGCTCCTCGCTAAAGAATTCAGGGCCTCACAGTGTCCCATTTTGTAGAATTACAAGATGATCTTCACCTTCTTCACACCACATAACTGAGTGAGGATTGTGGGACTAAAAGCAATTGTGCAAACTTTACATTTAAAAAAGAAAAAAAAAAAAAGTTTGCTGAATTATCTAGGCTAATTGTGAAGAAAATGAAGAAAATATCACTAAACAGTCAAGCAGTTACATATTCGTACACATTGCTTCATTGGCTTGAAGGCAGCTGGACACTGGAGCAGCAGGTAGCGTTATCTGGGTTTGAGACCCATCTCTGTTGGGTGTGTGGGGTTTGCACGCTGCTGTGCCGGTTTCTTCCTGCAGACCCATCTAACTGGCATTGAATGTACACATTGTGGAGTATGGTATGTGTGTGCATATGCCCCGCAATGGACTGGCATCCTCCCCCTGCCTAGTGTCCCCTATTCTGCCTGGGATAGGCTCCAGGTGACCCTGACCACGATAAGCAGTTGGAAGATAGATGGTTATTATAAATATTTTTGATGGCAGATATATCCCCTGAATTCAACAGTTGGCGGAGGCACATTTGGCAGCAATAACAGCTAAAAGCAGCCACATCAGCTTGGGTCGCATTTTGCCAGTTGTTCTTGGCAGATTTCTGGAAGTTCTGGGGGATGACTTATGGTCTTTCCAGTTGGAATCAAATGAGAACCGCTCGCAGACACCCAGTTTCTTGTTCTCTAAGAACGTCTAAATCTCTTTTGTCACTGCATCTGGAATGAACTGTTTATCATCTGCACCTGTACCACTAACAAGGCGATATCAGTCATGCTGGTGTCTCCTCCAAAGCTGAAATAGAAAAAAATCATGAGCGGCTGTTTACGTTTTCCTCGACATGGCTCTGCCAGAATTATAGCATGGAAGGACACAAATACAGACTACATTTGCCATGCTTTCTTTTATTTTTTTCCCCTTTTTTACAATTGACTGTCTGTAGAGTTGGCAGTGCTCAGAGGCTTCATCCAGTATTTTTGGTCTCTTCTCCTTCTCTACATTTGCCTTTATAATGTCTTTAAAACAGTCACCTCAAAGGTTTTTTTTTAAATATCTGAAAGTACATGACATTTTTTGTGATATAAAAAAACATCAGTGTAAATTCTCAAGACCTGCTAACCAGATTGTGCGGGCTGTTATGGTCTTGATGTTTATAAATTAATTTACTTCTATTGTAGTTGACAACTGAAGAACGGCAGATTGTCTAGGAACCTCTATACCAAAATATTACTTGCCACACCAAGTCCTCAAAATTGCAGGGTCTAAACTGGAAGAAAATGAAAACTCAATGCTTCGGCAACACTATCATTCTTGTTTCAAGAACAAAAGACATGATGCACCTCTCACAGAGGTTCTCCTTGATGAATGTGTCGGTGTTTAGACTACAAACACGAGCCTTATCAAATGCAGGAACACAGGGAGTACACTGCGGGCAGCAATCACACAGAGACCCCTCTGCAGCTTACAGCCTGACCCTTAACCTTGAAAGACAAGGCTGATCCTTCAGTGCAGCATGTTTATCTGACAACACGGGCACTCCAAAAATGTGCAGCCATAGAGAAACTCTGTTCTGAAATGTTCTTATATTAAAAATTCTCTTTTCTCAGCTCTTTAATGGCCTATAACTTGTTCAAATAACCAAATGTTGCTACAAACATAACCAATCCATAAACATTATATATGTTTGTGTGGTGCAGTATAAAATGAAACTCTCAGCCACAGAACAAGTTTGGTGGAGGAAACTAGTGCTTAGCCTGACAAGCCAAAAAGTGAATCCAAGCTACAATGAAGAACACTCAACTGTAGTAAGTGAAATAACAAAAATATTATTTGTACCCATTTTGTTATACTTCACTGGTCGTGATTAAGTGTAAATGAAGATCACAGAATCCCAGAAAAGACTAAAGCACAGCTAACCCTGGCTTTAGGTGAAAACGAAGATGACAGCTGATTTCCTAAAGCCATTTTAGTCTGGTTCTTCTTAAATTACCAGATCTGCCATTAAACTTAAATAAAACGGAACATCCATTCGTGTGAGTGCAAATGCTGTATTCTCCAATATTAAAATTTACTGGCACACACTGTTACCATTAACTAATATTAAATCTTTATGGAATGAGGCTCCATTCACTGAGCACACTGCAGTTTAACCAGCATTCTATAATGAATGACACAAAGAAATTGAGAACATCTATCCAATATAGGTTAAATGCTACCATTTAAAAACATCGGATTTAGAAAAAAAAATCATTAAGAATACTTCAGAGCCTGCATATACCAAGCACCTGTTTTTATCCATAAACTAATAATGTTTGAACTCCTTATAATGCTCAACCTAATCAGTTCATATATTTAAACAAACATGTGAAAGACTGACCTAGAATGTCTGCACTGCTAAATGTGAGAACCATTAGCTACCCGCCCAAGGCCTTCCTAGTGCATATTCTTTGTTTACTCTAGACACACGGGTCTTGTCAGACTACATAAAAAAGCAGGGATACACAGACACACTGCACAGATTCGTCCTGTAGCTTGACTGCTTAGGCTGACCAACCTTCATACTTGTTTTGTGACAGCAGCACCACAGTTATTTATGTCTGCAGCATTACCAAGTATGATGAGTGTGTGCAAGCTACCTACTATTCATTTCCTAGCAAGATTCTGTACATTTACATTACATTTACAGAACAACAGAATAATCCAAGATACTCCTGTGGACAAAAGTATATGAAAGCCATCATTTAAATGGGCAACAAAATTAAAAACAGCTGACAGGTTATAGCTGAAAAGCTTTCATTGGGGTGTGAAGCAGAGCAAACCACAAGGCGTTTAACACTTAGCTAATAGGTAATGCAAGTTTTTCCAACTGCTTTAACTGAATTAGGTAATGTGGCTGCAATTAATTTACTGATCTTACTTCATACGTTTAACAGAACCAGAAGAAACAGTGTTTAAACTTGGATATACAAAAATAGACAAATTACTAATGAGATTCCATCTTTTTCATCACATTCCGTACATATTACTATGTTTTAACAATAAGGTGATACCAACTACCGGTTTAAATGATCACACATGATCCATTATGTGCATATGAACTGCCATTATATAATCTGTAATTCAAGCAAAATACCTTCACAGTTAGAAACTGTTGTTCAGGTTGAGATAGATGGTCAAGACTTTAATGCAAGTCTCTGACCCAGTAAGAAAAATCTGATTCCAAACAGACAGCATATTTAAAATAACTGCAGCTTTGTATATCCATCCATCCATCTTCTATAATGAGGAGCATCACAAAGAAGTCAAGAGCTTACCCCAGGCAGCACAGGGCACAAAACCTTGGAGAAATCTCTGTATGAGATGTAGCACATAGGACACAAACACGCACACCCATTTGCAGCGAATAGACAATTCAGAGACATTAACTAACTTCACTGCATAAGAAGGAAACATGCAAGTTTGCATACAAAGCAGAGATGGGATTTAAACCCCCAATCCTGAAAGTGTGAGATCACAGTGCTACCCACTACACCACCGCACAACACCCACTCTGTCTCAATTGTCAAATTATTGATATTTAATTAACAGTAAATCATCAATCATGACATTTTCACACAAAAAATTGGTATCCCCAGATCTCTCCCATTTACTTACTGCAATACACACTGGTATTTAAGGATACATTATATGACTCAGCTGTATTCATTTGATTCTTTTTTAACAAATGAACTTTTTAAATAACTGAACTCATTGTTCTGATATGGATGTTCATTATATTACATTGTTTTCTACTACAGCAGCATGCAGGGGCATGTAAAGCATGAACAAGGCCAAACAAGGCTGAGCAAACTCAGTGGAGACTGGATTTGTTGTTTTTCCCCTGACAGGGGTGTTAACTATGAAGTGGTGATGACGTCAGAAACAGCGAGTCAAGTTACAACGATTCATTGCTGTCACGCCAACTAATTTCATGCCATGCAAATATACCCTGATAAAAACAGCAACAATAAAAAGGAGAAAAACTAAATACTACTAGTTTCGATAAAGTGTATTTTGCAAGCGCTTGACTATAAAAAAAAACACAACTGCATTTTCTCTGCTTTACTAGATCTAAATTCCCTGAAGAAAAAGATCTACAATCCAATATATTATTAAGACATTCGCATTCACATTGCTATAAGAATGTGAGAAAGCTGAGTACAGACTATGTGCATAACCAATCGACAAAGAACGCGCTTCAAGTCCCACCCCAAAGTACCCAAGTAGTACCCCAGTTGGTTTGGTACTTTTGGTACTGGTACTTGACTGGAAGTCAATGCAAAAGGGAAAGTACCAAAAGTACAGTATTTGGCGCGGTGGAAAAGCACCCTAAGTGACTGAATTTCATGACCCTTACTGTGCACCGTGGGTATTAATTTTCAGCCACCTGATATGTTGTCGGAAGAAGCAGGCTATTTATCTTAACAAGCAGGTGTACCTCATAAATTGGCCAATGACCATAGTATATTAAAAAAGCAAATCAGGCAACAAAAGCATAGTGATTTCCATGAAACATTGGTTTCAATCTCCACACTTACCACAAAAATTTACACGTTACGTTTCCACAACAGAAAGCTTTTACAACAGAACCGTCCACGAGTTGCAGCACCTGCAAAGACATAATTTGCATTATTTGTATTGCTAATTAAACACTACAGCTTATGCTTTTACATTATTGTTTATACTGCTACTTCCAAACATAATTATGTGGAATTTCTATTAATATTTGGAACTTGGACATTTACATGAAGATTGTGGTGTTTCTTACAGTCATGTGAAAAAGGAAGTACACCTTCTGCCAATTCTAAGGTTTTACATATCAAGACATTATTTTAAAAAATCATCCGTCCTTAGCAGATCTTAAATAGATCTTAAAAGGTTAATACAGCCCCAGATGAACAACAACATGATGTATTATATCCTGTCATTAATTATTTAACAAAAACTAAGCCAAAATGCAGAAGCAGTGTGTGAAAACTTAAGTACACCAGGAATTAAGAGGGTAAGTAGCAGCAAGGTGCTGCTAATCAAATGTACTTGATTAACTGATCATCAGCAAGGGTGACCATCTCTATAAAAGCAGAAGTTTTGCTTGTTTGCTTATCTGGAGCATTCAGGTGTGTGTTAACACAATGCCAAGGAGGAAAGGCATCAGCAATGATCTTAAAGGAGCAGATTTTACTGGGAAGAGTTACAAGGCCATTTCCAACAATTTTAAGTCCATCATTCTACAATGTAAAAAAAAAATATGCACAAGTGGAAACATTCAAGGTCAATGTTTTCCCCACTCTTCCCAAGAGTGGACGTCGCAGCAAATTCACCAGAAATTCAGACTGTGAAATGCTCAGAGAAAACCCAAGAGCTACATCTTAGACTCTATAGGCCTCAGTTAGCATATTAAATGTCAAAGTTCATGACAGTACAATTAGAAAAAGACTGAACAGTTATGTCTTGTTTGGAAGGGTTGCCAGGAGAAAGCCTCTTCTCTCTTAAAAAGACCACGGCGGACCGGCTTAGGTTTGCTAAATTGCATTTGAACAAACCAAAAGACTCCTGGAACAAAGTCCTGTAGACAGACGAGACCAAAGTGGAGATGTCTGGCCTGCACAGCACCATGTTTGGCAGAAACCAAAACACAGCATATCAGGACAAACACCTCATACCAACTGTCAAGCAAGGCGGAGGAGGGGGTAATGATTTGGGTTTATTGTGTAAGAAGTGATTTATTAAATATGCTTTCAATGGTCTAAAAATGGATGTCATCAGAAACATAAAAATAGTATAAAAGTATAACTTTTTATATAGTTGTATAGTGGCTTGTCACTCCTGGTTAGAAATTCAGGCCAACTCCAGTGAAACAATGAACCATTTTGTGGAAATTCACAAATTTTGAGCTTCACTGGTTACGATTAAAAGCTGAAATATTATCATATGGCAACCAAGGCAATACAGTACAGAATGAACCCTTTGCCTCTGAATAGAAAAGTACTAGCCTGCCCCAGTTATATCTTAATACTGAAAGACCTTCTTAACATGTACATTTCTACTGTGTTGACGTGGTACAAAAATGCATGTCTACAATGTAGAAAGTTGAATTATTTGCGAAATATAGTTTGAATTCACGCAATTGCTTTGCATTATGTCAAATATAATGATGACTAATGAAAATCCAAATACAATTTAAGAATTATACATAAAAGACAAACATTATGAAGTATACCTTTCATGGAATGATTTACAAATAAAAGGACATTATTCATTTATTTATAGATATTTTTTTATTTATTTCATTTTGAGTATTATGTCATTCCATACAAACAAGCATTTTAGGTGGTTTGGTTACCCTGAAATGCACATATAGCTTTTAATTTCTTCTTCTTTTAATGTTCGTCAGACTGAATACGGAAGTAATTCATGTACTTAAGTTGCAGGAAAGTGAGATCCGTTTACAAGCAGTCAGTCGAGAGATGCATGTTAATGCCAAGTGTGAACAGACATATTTAGCGCAGTGAACTTGTGATCAGATCACCCAGAAAGCATGTTAATACCAGGTATGAACAGGGCCTGAGCTTGGGTCATGCAAGAGAACAATGATCACAAGCGCGCCAGCAAATCTACAACAGAATGGCTGAAAAAAAGGAATCAAGGTATTGCAATGGCCCAGTCAAAGTGTAGACCTCAATCCGACTGAAATGCTGTGGCGGGACCTTAAGTGGCTTGTGCATAAATGACTGCCTGCAAACCTCAATGAACTGAAGCAAAGTTGTAAAGAAAAGTGGGCCAAAATTATTTCGTGATGATGTGAGAGGTTAACGTCACACTGAAAATGATTACAAGGTATTGCGGCTAAAGGGGGCTCTACAACCTATTGAAATCATGGCATGTGCTTAGTTTTTCCCACACATGGCTTCTCCATTTTGGCTTCATTTTCGTTAAATAAATTTTGACACAGTGGAATTCGTTGTGTGTTATTTTACACCTGAAGTTAGATTTAAATAATTTTAAAACCTGGTAAGGACCAAATGATTTTTTCTTATTATGTACTGATATGTAAAAAAAAAAAATTGAACTGAAAGAGGGTGTACTTCCTTTTGATATTTCTCGGGGCCAGCAGAAGAAATTAAATAGGATTTTTTTGGGAGTTTTGCAAGAGCCACAGACAATATCCAAAAGCCAGCAGACGACACAGTTTAGCAACTCAAATATATAAAATAAATGTACAGTGCAGACTCTAGGTTTGTTTACGGCAGCCTCCACATGATCTCATAGTCACCGCGCCGTAATATTCGTATCTTTGTGTTTCCCGTATCATTTTGTGCTGCCTTAGTATCCTAAACTGTATTAAAATCCAAAAAGCTTTGCTTTGCTCTCCAAGGTAACCAAAAAGTTTTTACACCATTTTTCCAGATCACGGGAGGCCTGTGTGTCTAACCCCTGAGATGAGGAAGGTCAATTGTATAATTATTTATGAAGCTATATTTTCAGGCTGCAAGGTTGTATTTTTTGTTTTTTGAAAAAGAACACTGAGCTCTGAACTTTTATGTACCATTATAAAGCACATGTGCAATTTCAAGTGTGAATATTTGAACACACACACATTTTCTACTAAAAGACCTTGTATAGAGCGGTCAATAAATAAAAGATAACCTATGCATAGATTCTGCGAGTTGGTTGTCCTTCACCACTGGAAACAACACCTGTATGTTTTCCTGATCACAGACCTGGTACACTAAAAAAAAATGCCCATTCACCGCTGAGAGCCGAACATAAGGCATTTAGTACTATAAAACACAATGCAGTTCTATACAAAAATTGAGACAGGCACTACGTAAAACAGGAAGGCAGAAAGCCATTCTTCTAAAGAAATCAAACAAATAAGAATTATTCAAAATAAGAACAAACAACTCAAATGTCAGTTTCCAAACAAAATAATTTATGCACAGAATTGACAATACAGAACTTACTGGCTAAAGAAAAACCATGTAAAAATAGTGTCTTTAAACATTCATGAGAACACTAATTTTGTCATTAAACACATAAAACTGCATTTCTGGTTTAATTTGCATATAACTGTTAAACTCCTTTCGACTCCTTAAAAGGACTGAGTATTCAGTGCCGTGGCCTATATTCGGGACATTTATGCTGTTACTAATATTAATTACAATCAGAAAATTGACTATGGTAACTTGCAAAAATAAAACTGACTAAAGCAGCAGTCTTTTCTCTCACAATGTAATGTACCAGGCCAGGGCTGATAATATGCAGGTCCTGCTTCCCGTACCTTGTGGGCCTTGTTAAGTGACAGAAAAAACAGCAGGAACTTAAAGGTTATTCTTTGCATATGCGCTGCCAGGCATCGGTTACCTTGACAGCAGTGACAAACTGGGACACAACTAAACTTGCGAGGGGGAAACGGTGGTCCAGTGTTTTCTACCAACTTTTCTATACTTACGAAGACCAATGGATTCATTACTGAAGAAATCTGCTTCTCAGTCTGTTCTTTCCGCTCCGATTAAACCATGCTTGCGATGTTATCTGAATGTCCTTTCTTGTTCATGCAAATGTATTGAACACATTTTGTGTTGCTTAAATTACAAATTTTTCCATACACTTTTAATCCAAGTACAGAATGATTTCAATGCTTTCTATTTTTAAAATATTTAAAAATTCAATATGTATTGCACTTATTTCAAATTCCCCACATATGCATTCTTACAGATGCTTACAAATATGATTTTGATAAGTTCACCTATAAAAAATTTGGACCAACTGCCAGCTAGCAAAAAGACAAAAAGTAGCACAGTAATAAAAGCATTACCAAGCTCATGCAGTTGTACCTAAGATGCTTGAACTTGAATTTACTCTTTTCATAAGTTAGGAAGTACTTCCTCTCACCAAAAGAGATCAGATGGCTTTGAGTGAATCTTGATCTTTACTCTTTTCCTGGAAATGTATCTGTTACAGACTCTGCATTCAACACACGTTAATAAGCCCCTATAACTCCAGCCAAAACGTACATGGATTTCCCCTTCAATGGCCTCCAAATCACAACATAGTATTTTCCCAGTAGGTTTAAATTTGAATCTGGCAAAATTTGTTCCACATCGTATGCATTCTCCACTACATGGCTATGCATGCTCTGGTGTGTCCACTGAAACATACAGGTATGTGGTATGCCAGAACTCCATTACAATGTACCAAAAAAAAGTTTAAAAACTACAATTGTCTCCGGAGAAAATACATATGCAATGATACATAACTGTTTATCCTATTCAAAAATCTACTTCTGAGTATCAGGGGATTTTTAATTAAATAGCATCAGTATGCTGGCATTTTACAGGCCTGAAAATGCAAGTACGTACTCAATTACGCTACAGTGACACTAATGGTGACCAATATTAACCCAAACAGACACCGGGATGGAAGAGGAAGGGTCTTTTGCCAAGATGCAACAGCACATACAGGAGTGAAGGAAGCTGCACCTAAATTGAAGACTATGGCCCTGTTCACACCTGGAATTAACATGCGTCCTGGGTGATCCGGTCACAAGTGGACAGCGCTAAATACGTCCATTCACACCTGGCATTAACGTTTCCCCATATGCATCTTGACTGCTTGTAATCAGATCTCATTTTCTGCATGCAGAATCTTCTGAACAGGGTAACCAAGCTGCCTAAAATGCTTGTACGGAACGCCATAATACTCAAAATGAAATAAATAAAAATATCTGTAAATAAATGAATAAATATTTCAATGATTAGTGTGTCTTTATTTTGAAATAATTCCCTAAAGGTATTATATTTCATAGTGTTTGTCTTCTATGTATAATCTTTATACTGTATTTTGTAATAAATGTTGTGATTTTCACTAGACAGTCATTATTATTAAATATTTTTTCACATAATGCAAATGGCATTACTTAAAAAAATCAAGGGCTTACTGAATATAGTATATCAGTTCACAAATTCTTTTATTTTTTATTTTCCATTTTCGTTTCAGTTATAGTTACGATAGTAACACTGGTACCAAAGAGCCCAACATGCACGAACACACACTGGCACCGTCAATCAACGTAAAATAAGCCCAGAACGTTTTCTCAAGCACTTACTCAATGTAGATTCTAAGGTAGCAGGCAGACAACTTTGTGGCTTTAATAATAGTATATTTAGCAGCTACAAGGACAAACGACATCAAAAAGCCCTCTGTACTAATGGTAATTTAATAAACATAAATAGATAACACTATCGTTTTGCCTACTCTAGCGGTCCAGCATGCTCCTGTGCATTCTCTCTAAAGGTGTTCGTGCACAGCACTAGTGCCACTGTGGTATGACATCGAAACTTTGCACAATGTAGAACCACCTTTTTATTAAGTGATAATTTAACTATTCTCATAATTACGTGATATTAAATTAAAGCAATTGTTATAATGAAGCGTCTTAGAAATCATAAAGGTAATATCATTACAATTTAAAAAATTGTGTTGATTTAAAGTACTGAGAGACGGAATTTCAGGGTCGACGTCAAACTACTCCAACTACTCACGGCAGCCCAAGAATAAATATGTGCATTTTAATAGACACAACGAAAACTTGATAACTTTATCTCACAGTGCAGTTACAGGTCAATATACAATCATGTTTAGCAGAGAGAAAGCCAAATATGAACTTTAGGCACTCAATTTGTATTTAGTACTTATTGCTTACCATGTGATCCAGTATTCAAATGGTGGCAAACAACCTCAAGGCACTAGAGAAATCATATTTCTTCAGTCTGGAGAGAAAAGGAATGAGAACTGCATTAAACTAGTGTCTAAGCATTCCACATATTTTGAATTCTTAGCCAGTAAAATAAGACATAGCAATAATAAAATAATCTGAATGATTAAAGCACACACATCTTGCTTTTCTGTGAACTTAAGTCCATGCAATTTGCAATGAAGTAATTTAATAGTTATTTCAAATGTAATACTGGATTTCAGAGTAAATGAGTTCATAGTGACTGTCAGAAGTGTTCCCAATCATTCCAATTAAACTTCTTTTGTATAGTGGATCAACATCATTAGTGAGGGATATGAGTCAAAGGAGGTATTATTTTTTCAACAGTGTCCTTTTATTCATTCAAATAAGATCACAACTGCTAGTAGTACTACTCCAAACGCATTTAATAATTACAAAACCATTGAATCAGTATAAATACCAGTTGAATGATTTGATAATTTTGCTGTCAAAGAATCTGCATCCATGTGTTCAAAAATTACTAAACAAGTATCAGGAAAAACTAACATTTCACTTCCAGAAAGACAAAAGTCCAGATAAACCTTCAGATCAAATAAACCTTTTCCCTTGGCATTATTTATATGATCACTTCTCTACCAAGTATCAAATAGAACCTGATGGCCCCCTACGGAAGTAAATTAAGTGTTTCACACAAGTACACAAGTTGGGATCACACAGAAACCAACCATCCATCTTCTCAAACCGCTTGTCCTATTCAGGGTTGGGGGGGTCCAGAGCCTATCCCAGAGGCTATGAACACAAAGCAGGGAATAACCCGGAAGGGGGCGCTAATCCATCACAGGGCACACACGTACACCAGTCACACGCACGCAGACGCATGCGCGCGCGCGCACACACACAGGCAATTTGGCAACTCCAATTAGCCGGGGCATGTTTTTGGACCGCATGGGGAAATCGGAGCACCCGGAGGAAACCCCACGATGACACGGGGAGAACATGCCAACTCCACACACACGGAACCCTGGCAGAGACTTGATACCAGGTCCCAGACGTGGGAGGTGACAATGCTAACCACTGCGCTGCCCAGATCACATATAAAATTATTTTAAACACTTTTTATATGATAATGTGATAAAACAGAACAATGCTTTAATACTTCTAGATGATAAGTTTTATGGAATTTTAGGGACTGCTGTCACATGCAGTTGTGATCTTAATTTCAGTCAGAATTTTTGGGCTTGGATCAAGCAGAATACAATTTCCTCTAATCTATAACTGTTTAACATCAATATCTCAATTTAAATTTCAGCGTAAACTGCTTAGTTCACAGTGACAGTTTTAAGCTATGACTTTTATACCAATATGACTGGTCTGCAGGGGGTTAACAGTGGCTTCATCACTAAAGGGCTTGCTGTGACAGGCCACACGAAGATCAAGTCTGAAGGTTAATGAAGCAGAGCGACTTCTTAAAACAAAACCACAGAAGTGCCCTCAAGCCTCCTAGTTACTTCATTCTTATCAGTCAGACTGATGTGGTCACTGAAGTGTCACTGACGCCAAAGTCTCCTCAAAGGAAAAGATGTTAAATCTCTAAATCTCTTACTTTTTTCAAAGTTATCCAGGACATTTTCTTAGGGATTCTCTTGTAAGTTCCAGGGTTACTTAAAATCCATAAATTAAAGCAAATGTCTACGCCATAATATTTACAGATGACTCCGAAAGGGACATTCAGCATTAATGACTTGGCTCAGAGTCGACAAGCTACATTAACTTAAAACTTCACTACCACTAGACCACAACCACATTGATATAAAATTCAAATACAGTAAAACCTTGGATTGCGAGTAACTTAGTCTGCGAGTGTTTTGCAAGACAAGCAAAAAAAAATTTTCACTTGATAAACGAGCAAGGTCTTGCAATACAAGTATCACGCATAGGTTTTGTCTGCTTAGCATCACGCAATCACAACTGAGCCGATGGTTCTTCTCTCTCTCTCTCTCTCTCTCAGTGCTCTCTCAGTGCTCTCTCAGTGCTCAGATTGTGGGTAATCGTTTCCCATGCTTGGTCTCAGTTGGCATGCCTCACTCATATAATCAAAGTTTAGTAGAAAAGCACCACCCGAATAAGGGCGTAGCAGTGCGAGCGATGAATCTGTTTAACAACAATGAAATGTCCACATTTCCGCAAAATCAGAAGAGGCAAAAGCAGCCGTCACTAGATTGGTTCCTTGTTAAAGTCATACAAAAAGAAAAAGATTCCAGCGAGCCAACAGATAGCAGTGATTCCATTAGTTATACTGAAAGTCGTCCTATAAAATAACCCTCCTCTTCTCCTCTCTCTCGTTCCCTTCACACCATCCGTGATTCTTTTCAAAGGTAAAGTGCAGGTTAATTTGTTTTATTGTATTTTTACTTTATATTTTGAATGAATCATTTTTATATGAATATTTTTGGGTTGTGGAATGAATCATCTGAGTTTCTATTATTTCTAATGGGAAAATTTGCTTTGATATACGAGTGCTTTGGATTACGAGCACGTTTCCGGAACGTATTATGATCGCAAACCAAGGTACCACTGTATTTTAATTTTTAAGCTTTAGCTTCAACAAAGCTCCAACAAATATGGGAACCGATTTAATTCAGCATTAGATGTCAATAGCATTGTAACCAATAGAATCATTTCCTATCTCTATTTATTAGCTATACATAAGTACTGCACCACAGCATAGGTAAATCAGTTCCCATCAGTATTTTCATACCCCACAGACAATGCTTAATTTACACCAGCATAGTGAACTTCGCTGTCCTCCTCATCCATCGTCATTTAGAATGAGTTTTTAACAACTACCAACTACAGCAAATCATCTAATAAGAAAAGGGGAAGGGGAATCTCAACGCTGATGAATAAACACACCAAAATTATACTGTTGTCCATTTTTATTTTAAAAAATGGCAGGCTGAAGAAACAATCATTAGAACTGAAAATTAAGTTTAACAAATAAAACTCATTTCTAGGGATGCTGGTGGAATTTACATTTAAATGGAAAAGAATTCCCCATCTGCATTTACAGATAACCTAAATCAAACAATTAAAAGCCGGCTGTCCCCATCAAGGCTCTCTCAAAAGCATTTTCGTGAATGTTTCCATGAAGGTCATTACCCCCCCCCCCCCCCCATGTAAAAATAGGGCACTTATTGGCTTTTTAAAGTAGAACAGATGATTTGTTCCCAAGAGGTTCCAGTGCTGACCAAGCATTAGACCTACAGTCTGCAGCCATACTACCCGCAGTTCAGAGTAGGTAATACATCTAAAGCTAAGCAGGTAACGGACTGACCAGTACTTGGGTGGGAGACCAACTAGGAAAATGAGTTGCTGCTGGAAGAGGTGTTGGTGTGGCCAACCGGTTAGCCCATTCTATGGTCTGTTGGGATCCCAATGCCCAGTGCAGTGATGGGGATACAGTGTTGAGCATCAAAAGATCTCTGAGCATCTTCGGAAAGAGAAAGGGTGGTACGATGCCTTGGTTAATTGTCCACTATGGCCCTTACAAATCTGGACTCCTAATTATCCACTATATCTAACTGGTAAGTTCTCTCTCGCCCCTTTACCACCTTAGCTACTGTGAGAAGAGTGCACTGGCGCAGAATGGCTGCTGTTGCATCATCCAGGTGGGTGCTGAAGTGCCTCGGAATTGGTTCACATTCAACACAGTGAATGACATCGAGTGATGTAAGGATAAGAGGAAAAGCACACAGTCTAAAAACACAATACTGTATGTTTGATCACCCCAGTGTCTGTCACAATAGTTACCAGTACTTTGGTCAATTTGTTCAGTGATAGATTAAAGGAATTCTGATATTACACCAGCTGTTTTTCACAATTAGCTAACAAACTATCATTTTTAATCTTGGCCAACTGGTTCGATGAACATAAAGGTAAAAAGGCAGTTTAATTCAATTGAATTGCCCTTGTATTCCCAGCACAGCAATCTTTTGTGAATGTACAATTGAATAACCCTTTATGTCAAAAAAGTAACTAATCCTTTAGAAATGTGCTAAGTAATATTCAACTGATATGTATAACTGAGTTGGATTAAGATTATTCAAGTAAAAAGTAAACGATATTAAGAAATACAATATCAGCTCATGGCAAAAAGACGACAGATACAGATGTGCTTGCTGCCAATCATGACCAATCCTCCAGTAATGTGCAACATAAAAGCAAGACTGTGTATGAATCATAAATCTAAGGAGCACACTGCCTGACAGTACCTAGACCCACTCCAGAGAAATCACCATATGCTGACGTGTGCTACTTCCACAAGCATGCACTGGCTCTTAACAGCTTGTGAGTGAGAACAGATGGAACCTGCCTTGTTAATTCATCAGAATTTATAGTTCATCTAGTATATATTTTACCACCAAGCCCATACAATTAAAATGTACTTGAAGGGAGACTCTATAAATTTTAACATTTAAATTCCTGATGGACATTTGGGTTTGATGACACTATAACACTATGCCCAATGTCTATGTGTGTCCATCCGCCCATTAATCAGACATCCTAGTCACTATTATGGAGTACATCCTGGATCAGATGCCAGTCTATGCCAGGGCACATACATGCACACAGCAACACAACCAATCAAACACTAAGGGAACACACCACAGAGACACCAATTAAGATGGCTGCATACTTCAAACGACGTCCAGACAAAATGAAATTGAACATGTCAGTACGAACAATCTGTTACATACTTAAAATGACGCTGCCAGCCTGTTTGTTCTATGTCAGCCCAAAAGACTACAGCCGCAGAACGTTTCTGAAGCAGCAGACCACATAAAAAGCACAAATACATATTCTATTGCGAGTCATTTTAATAAAGGAGATGACAGCTCTTTTAAAATAAAGGATGCTCTCTTGATTACCAGCTATTATTGGTCTAATACTAGCAGCAGCAGACCGGTAATGCAACAATTTACACAATATTCATGGTTACACACTAACAAAACACAACATATTCCACGGGAAAAATTACACCGTTACACCATTTACAACATAAATACAGAAATACACATATTAATTTACATTATTTACAGATACACGCAGTGTGATGCAAACGATGCTGGTAATTAGTCCCCAAGGCAAAAAAGCTTGCCTCGGGGACCCTGCACAGGCGGTACATCGAAACTGTGATCTCTGCAGTGATTAAGGCTCATATAACATCGTATTGCTGAAATGATGTTGATTCCATCAATATTGTTTGAAGTATACAGCCAGGTTTAGCCTAAGTGAAAGTCTTTAGACTTCGAAGAAAACAGGAGCACCAGGAGAAAACCTGCATGTCAAAGACATAACCCCCAATCCTAGAGGTGTGAGAGCCAATGCTATTCACTGAGTTACTGTATTGTCTGTGTTGTCCATGGGTAAAATTCTGGTCACTAATCATTATTTATTCAGGCTTTGCAAAAAATTTGTAACAAAAATATAACAGAAGGCAATGTGTGGATAAATTATACTGACAATTACTAATCAAACAAGCCTCTTTACCTATTTCTGTGATGTGCTCAGGACATGAGTGATAATTAGAAATTTTATTAAAACTCAGAAACACACCTTAAAAATTAATCAAAGTACAGTATCCCTAACTACTGTGCCCTGGTGATTCTGTTACAAGCTATTTACATTTCACATATTTTCTAATCAGTCAAGCAAATGTAACCTATGGATTCAAAAATATACATTTTGTTTAATATAAAGCACAATTTAAAGCTTTTAGCAAGAAAAAGGTAGTAAATGTAAATTTGACTGCTGTAACTACTCCATCGGGCAGAGCTTGCAATCACAGACAACTGTATCTTGAGATGAAAATACACCCAATGTGTGCACAGCTACCATTTGTTTTGGGAGGGAGAGTCATATGACTGAGGTTGATATAGGTTTGGTCCACCTGCCTCTCATTCACACCAGTGTTTATATATGTTTTGTTTCACGTGCAGTAAGTTGGACCCCATTTTGAAGCCATTCCCAAAACCTGTAATCTTGCCTGTTCAAATGATTCAGACTCAATGGCTCCATCCCATGACCCATTTATCATGCCCATACTATTGTGGCCCCATTCCAATCTAACCCTAAAAATAGGAAATAAAGAACATCAGAAAGCTTGGGTGTTACATGACGCTAATGACTGTCTCAAACAAAGATGTTCTCACACTCATAATAAAGAACCGGAACAGGTGGAAACCACTGCAGAACTCACAGCAGAGTGGTAAATAACTGGTCACTAATTATGAAACTCTAGATATGACAATAGCTCTATGCACATCATCCAGGTGTATGAAATTCTCAGAAAATCTGTTTTGTACACTTCTTTTGCTCAGCATGAATTAAATGAAGTGCAGACATCTGCCAGCTTGTTTACCTGAGCTCTGAAAAATCCAGGGGCACAGCTGCACCATGCTTTTTTCATATTTATAAGGGGTGCTTCTGACAGTGGAACAAATGGGATTACAAACACTGAAAATACATGCCTATTGAGCCAAAAACAAAATTATCCAACAACTACACCAGGTACTAAAATTCTAGCTGGGAATTAGACAACTTGGTAATAAGTGATGTGTCAAATAATAGTATGAGTGTCCGGCACTTATCAGTATTAATCAATACATGTACAAATATTTTGACTAAAAGCAACTATCAGTACAATACAGACTTCAAAAGCATGCCAGCTTATCAAGATAGTTATGGTGAAATGTGAAAATGGTAAACAAGTATAAAGCTTGCTACCTTACTACTCACTGCAAGCATAGGGTCATTTCCTTATTAATAAAAGTTAAGGGTGTGACAATGTACAGTGGCACAAAAAATTGATGTTAATGGGAGAGGCCACAATAGGCATAATTATAGTTCTGCTTTGAAATTCTATTTTTGCATTTTACACTAGAATCCACAAAATTACGGAAAAGAACTGCAAGAAAAAAAAGATATATAAAAGATATATAAAAATCAATATATCAACCAGCCCTACGTAGACAATGTGGCACATCAGTGTGAAGTTTTACAAAAATGAGCGAGAAGGAGAAACACAAACAAGAACAGGTCACCAAAGACATTCATCTTCTGCAGCATGCAAATATTTCAGATTCAATCAGCACGATATTGAGCAAAAGCAAATGATTCATTGGCACTGCTTAGTGTCTGTTGGTACAAATCACGACAACACAACCAACTTCTTTTAGTAGAAAAGTTCTACTTGGCTATAGTTCATTTTGGGTAAATTTTCAACTCCTTTTTTATTTTAGAAATATAGCAAAAGACCTATGTGATGGATCGGATATCAGCCATATGTCACCGATCCACGTCTGATACTTACTTATTAAGTTTTTGGCAGTCTCATGTTAAATCTACTACCACTCAGTTTTTTGCTACTCAGTGCATGTGAGCACAGTGACTTCCGCCTGCTGTGACTTCATGTGCATGCCCTTTGCAGTACAAGAAGCGTAATCAGATAAAAAGGGTGATGGTATGGAAGTATGTTACGCTTTTAATGACAACTAGTAACACAGTAGTTTGCAATCTTTGTGGAAAATCCCACTAAACAAAACACAAGTGATCGTGCGAGAATGTGAGTAATATGAAAAAAGCAATGTATGATTTGGGGGTTGCTAGCTTAGGCTGTTTTGTGCATTCACTACAGCTTGCGACACAGGGGTGGCTGCTATCACAACAAAGTGACGATATGCCAGTGGGAGAACAATTGTGGAGCATTTGAAGCATTTACCACTTAGATATCCTTGCTTGGAAGATATTCATATCAAGCAGCAAAATGCATCAAAAACGCTTAAAACATGATGTACAAATGAGGTACAGTATGTTATGATTGTAGTAGCCCAATTAAAAATATTTTTGGCATACATTTTTTCATTTGTATTTAATAGTTTAAAAGTATTTATATATGAAGTATATTAAAATATTAAAAAGAGCTCTTGTATTGGAATCGGTATTGACAGTCGTGCACTGAAATCAGATCCTAACTGAAAAAAATGTGGATCAGCCCAGCTCTACTTTTTGTAGATATTTTATTTTAATCAAATGTCAAACTTGTACGTGAAACTATGATTTAATAAGTATTCCTTGGAGAGTTATGTCTCTTTGGTCAGTAATTTATTTGCAAGAGTTTTTATTAAAGACTAGTTTGTTTACGTTAAATAATAAATTATTACAGGAAAGCTGTGGTGCAGACTCAAAGCAAAAATGTTTTGTTTTTAAATATTTCTGAGATAAGATGGATTGGTTTTAATGTACATCAAGTGTGGTACTTCATTAAACAAAAACAGGCATCACCTATTTCTTTGAACAATTCTACTTAATTCTCCACCAATGTGGCTATCCTTCTGCTTAGTTAAAAGAAACCTTGAAAGCTTTTTCCAGAATCAAAAGGAATTTAAATTTAATCTCATTCATTTATTTTACCTCTCTTGAACAACAAATGTCTACACTGATAACAGAAAGACATGAAAAAGACTTTCACAAAATCCACTGCAATCTTACGGCATGCAAACATTGTTCTCAAACAGGTCAAATCCTGGTCATGTGGAACAAGTTGCTGGAATACCTCAGTAAAAGCTGTCATGTTATTAAATCAGACGTAATATTGACAAGTCTGAGCATGACTGATGTTTTGATACGCAATGCATTTCTACCTTTCACACTGGCCAATAGTAATTTCTGCGCTTAACGACTTATGTATGCAAGGCATTTGAAAGTCGAACAACATATGATATACACTGAAAAAACATAATGAAACAGACACAAAGTAAAATAACTATTGAGTTGAAAAGTACAAGGCAATATTTTTCCATTTATATGTGGTATGAAACATTTTGAGAAGTTTGCCTCCATTGCCAAATTCATCCATAAATTACAAAAAACACACTGCGTCTGGTTTTATATGGTATACAAAACTGATCAAATATCAAAATTATAGCGCATTTTAACACCAGCTGATCACTGCATTGAGAAATTTTTAATCTCCGACGCATGCAATTTACCAAAGAGATTTCAATTAAAATAAACACAAACATGTTACTTTGCAACACATCGATTTTTAAACACAGACAGATAAAATTCTGCTTTGAGAACATATCATAGGTAATGCAAGCCAAATAATATTCCATTTACACGGTCAGCCTGTGTCTTTTGCTGGTAAGCAGGTTACAGAAACAATTATGTCATTTAAATAACTAATACACAAATAACTATCATTACACGCAGTAAGATAGTATGGCTTAAAAAGCCAGTCAAAATCTTGATCCTATAGAAATCTATAAAAATCTTTATATGAATGACTATAGATAAACCATTATAAGCATGGCAGTATAGTTTACTCAGATGGCATTTTACATTTAAATCAAAATTTGTTAGAAAGAAAAGTACAACAAAAATAATCTGAATATGCTCATTTCATTCCACAGAGGTGCCATGCTGTTGGACCCTTAACTTCAATTATTCAGTTGAATGAATAACAGTTAAAGTGAAAAAAAGTATTAACTACCGAGATGAAGAGAATATCAACCCGTTTTACATCAACTGTGTTGTGGAAATCCTGAACATAATTTATGCAAACAATTAGACTGTTTCGTGTCTTTGTTCTCTGTCAATGTCCCGAATTTTCATACTATAGGCTTCATAGCTCATCTATAGGTTAAGGTTGTACCAGATTTCTGCTGTTACCTGCCAACTCCAACAAAACATTCTATTATCAAATTCATTCCTGAGCTTCGGCTTTGGGATTTTAAGGACTCAAAATAAAGCAAGCATGAAACAAGTTCTACCCTATGGAAAGACAGAATAATTACTTGTTCAGTTATCTAGGACTGCCATCTTTAAACTAGTTAGGCCATGTAAGACCTTTATGCACTTCTCCAAAACTTACCCTATGTCATCACATTCATTCATTCATTGATACAGGATATCATAAAAGACCAGCTGGAGTGCTCATCATTAGTCAGCAGTCAAGACTGTAAAATATAAAAAATAAAAACTACTCTGAGACAAGACTTGAATTAAAATATCTGTACTTACAGCAGCAAAAAAAAAAGATACTGCACCAGCTGCACCAACAGAGATGTTAGAGTAAGCAGACTGAAACACAGTGATATAAGATTGTTGCATTTCCCATTTCACACCAACAACCACATACAAGCTTACAACTCTCACAAGAACCGGGGTGTTCCTACTGGCTCACAAGTTCAAAAAACAAAAGGCATATTTTTATTACAACAGACAATAGAAAATAGTTATACTTTCAGTGGTGTTATAAAAGTCACATGACCCCAAGCTTCATTCTCTCTTGTACATGTGTATGTCTCAAATGAAAGTAAAATGGGATATACTAAAGAATTCCTACGTACCTGTACTCATAATTGCTTATGTGGATCATTTCATGGATCCAATAATCATTTTTTTGGGGGAGTTAAACACATTCCGTTCCTCACCAGTTACACAGACAGATATGTTTTGCTGTATTAGAAAGCAAACTGGCAAAAACACAGACACTCCTAAATTAACAATAGAGTTGCATTCCTACAACCAGGTCCTTAAACTGGCCAATAAGCAAGGAGTGCCCCTTACCGAAATTTCAAGCTCACTGTACTGGTATTGGGTTTTTGTCAACCATCTTTAGATATTGTTTTAATGTTACCTTTGCAACATTCATAACATTTTTAGTATATTTATAAATGCTAATACAGTAGTGCACTGTATAGTGCAATAAACAGAATAGAGGAAATCAGCTGTAATATACATTACTTAGGTTTGCATACTGTAAATCATTTATTCTGAATAAAGGTATAAAGGAGACTTCAACTTTGGCTTAATTTGTGCACCTCAATGATTTTATCAAATTAGTCAACAAAATTAATTTTCCACTGATTCTATGTCTGCGCTTGCAGCCTGCTGATACTCCAGTTAGGCAAGTTGAATCTCTGATTATAGATTTATAGACGAAACACGCAGTCTTGGAAATTGCAAACACTAGTGTAGCAAAATACTGACCGACTGTTGGAATGAGACAGACTGAGGAAGGGCGATTTGAGATGAGATGATTGGTGCTGCCATTTCCTCGACTAAAGTTCTCGTACAACGTACAATTCCAACTGGCCGGAGAGCAAGTCATAAGGTCGGGCAGCTGTTATAACAGTGTTTGTATATTAAGGCGTCACAAGACACTGAAAACTTGTAAATAGGTATAGTGTTAACAGTCATACCAATATTATATTATGAAATGCAATTTCAATTAGCACATGCTGCCACAAAAACAAAATGTTCCAAGACAAATGAAACATTAAAACTGTTCCACAAATCTACACTGTTGCTTTAATTTGCCTATTTATGAAGCTAAGGGCATAAGTTAGGTTTAGCTGAGATTTATCCATTATTTAATAGCCTACACAGTTATTCAAGCACTATGCCACCACAGACAACAGAATTAATAATATTAAGGGTCAACCGATTATTGCCCGGGCCGATATTAGGCATTTTATTTTAACAATCACCGATATTAAGTAATTACAAGGTACGCTACTGTGGCTCTGCTGCTGTCTCTTCTTTTGTCCCGTTTGCTCTCAACCCTCTGCTTCATTTAATGTCCCGGCCACAACAATCTCTAATTGGCTAATGTCACACGAGCAATAGCCAAATCAACACTGAAGCCTTGATGTCACTCACACCACACTCACACACGAGCGCTGCGTGATGCTCCAAGAAGGAAAAGAGGAGAGAAGGGAGTTTCAACTGAGCCTGAACTGTAGCTGGGGATGGAAGGTAAAGCAGTGTTTCCCCAAATTAAAACAAGCTGAAATTGCAAAACACCACACAGCTCCTGTGAGCTATTTCCATAATGAAAAGCCTGCCCTCTTTCCCAGTTATAGCGTTGAAAATGTCCAAAAAATAAACCTTGTTGCGGTGATAACGTGAGCCTTTGCAAGCGTAATGCATTCACTAAAGAAAAAAAAACCCAAGGGAATTTTTAATGAAAAGTGTCTCTCGTTAATTCAGAAAAACAGTGAATTTTATCTTTAGTGAATGCAATACTCTTAAGTATGAGCCAGTCATGTTACCTATAATGACAAAGCATCAATAGCATTATGTAGCGATGACAGCTAATGTTGCAACAGGAACATATGAACTTCCATGTTGTTTAGCTTACTTTACATTACAGTACTAACATTACATATGAGATGGTGTTCTCACATGTTAACAGACAACAACGTGGAGTCTCTTACTGTTAATTTAAATGCGTTACCAAACTCTAATATGTAATTAAGCAAAAGGTACTAATGGTGTTAAAGCGTCTATTAATTTCAGCAAAGTCTCAACCATTTTTTTTGAAAGAGAATTAGGTTAACTGGAGAGCATGCTAAGCAGCTTTGCTTTCTTCACCACAACCTGCTGCTGCTTAATTGGGAATACTAAACATTTAAGTTTCAAATTTAAGTAGGGCTGGGGCGATTATTCAACGTAATCGACATCGATTATAAAAATGCGTTGATGTGGAATTTTATTGTTGACGCATTGTGCAAAACTACATAAATGTTTTGTAACTGGAATGCACTAAGTGATAAAGTAAACGTATTGTATGGGAAAGTACTTTATTCCCTCGTGAGCACGTTAACACTTTCCTTTTAAGAATACTTCAGTCATGACGCCTTTTCTGCACCATTACTGTAGCTGACGGTAATGACGCTGTTTCAGCCGTTTTATATTTTCTGCTTACTTATTCTGTCATGTAAGAGTAAGACAAAGTATCGTTTATGACCACTCTTACACACTGTAGTCTAAATCGTTCCTTGCTCACAGAAGTAAGCTTAACTATAAGCTACCTTTGCTAGTGTTTGTTAGAAACATGTTTCTGAAATCATTCCATGTTTTAGCATCTGTTTCAACATTAATCAAATTGGTGTACTGAAATAATTAAGTAAAAATTATTGCAGTGATTATTAAGTTCAGTCTAATGTAGAAATCCTATTGAATCCTTAAGATTTGACTTTTGTTAATAATGCTCTAATGTTTAAGAAATGTTTTAATAAACTGAAATGTTAATGAGAATTTCAGACTTGTGTGTGTGTGTGGGAGAGGGGGTGAATTGTGTTGTTTGACTAACTTGAAAATAATTGCTTATCAAAAAAAATTATCCTCAGATCAATCAAAAAATTATTTGTTAGATTAGCAGATTAATCAAAAAAAAAAGAGAAAAACCAATCACTAGATTAATCGTTTAATTTAAGAATAATCGTTCAGGACTAAGTTTCACTTTTATAATATTTATAATGTTATTAAATAAAAAAGGGAGTTTTAGTATTATTTAAAGTTCTACTAGTAAATCCATTTTCAGTATTAATGCAAGTTCCATAATTTTGGGTATTTATTACTACAGAATTTTTACCAATCCGGCACTGGTTCCATGTTTCTACCACAAAAAACTGGCCCTGAGCCAGAATAAAACTACTCCAGCAAGATGGGGTTAGAATGTGGCACCATAATGTCAGCGAAAGTGGGACGAGCTATGGCAGCCAAACCTTCCCTATACCAGAAAAATTCAATCAATAACCGATATAGTAGAAAGAACTTGCCAACTTATTAGGAGAATAAGGTTGTTTTTTTATTCCAAGTAAAATGAAAGATCAATCAGCTGGCCAGATTTAATAATAAAGTATAAATATGTCGCAGGTCGAATAAATAAAACATCATAGTGTTTGAGTAGAGAAGAAAACATGAGGCGGACAGCAAAGTTCACTTTTTAGCAGTTTTTAGCACTACTGCATGATCCTTAAAAGGACAATGGTAAAACAGCAAGCGAGAATAAATTAGCACAGAGAGACGAGGGAGCCTTTACAAAGACAGGGCGCAACGAGTCATACTCCGGAAACTTTTTTTTTTTCCCAGTTCGGCAAAATTAATCCAAAAAAAAAAAAAAAATCTGATTAACCTTTACTTTACTTTCGCTTCCGCCAATGTAACATTTCTGTTCCATTCTTTTTTGAAACCGGTTAAAAACGCAGGCTAGTTCTTAAAAAGCACCAAGCGAGAACCAGCCCAGCACCAGCTCTGTGTTGGTGGAAACAAGGTAATACATGCACCACTAGTTAACCTAGATGAAAGTTACCAATGAAATAGCACTTTATGTGGTTTGTTTTTCATGTACAAGTAGATGGCCTTTTTGACAATTTGACAAGAACTTGTTCTGCCACTTATATTAAGAACAATAAAAATGTATGTTCTGAAATTATACTTTACTTGTATTCCATTAACAGTGTGCGAAGATCCCATGGTAATATTTGTAATTTTTTATCCAGTGAAATTTTTATATTGATAATTTAAATTTTGGTTATCATACAATTGATTAATCGAATCCAATTTCCAATGCAATAAGTCTTCCCCTAAATAGACCAAATAAAATTGCATCACCTTGTGGCCAACAATTCACACCCCTACCACATACTACTTCTTAAAAATCATCTACCAAGATACAGAGACATTTACTGAAACTGCATGCTTGTGCTTTGGATTGACTGCATTTTAGCAATTACAACCAATAGAATACATTACAAAAATCCTGCAATTCTTACTGATATTATCCACAAAGCAAGATTGTGTTAGCAAATAAATGAGACAACACATAACCACAAAACATTGCGTATCCCAAATAATTATTCTGAATATTAATTCCTGTTTTTGTAAAGCACAAATTTCAAACAAACAAATCAAGGAAATCAATATGCACATTTACTTTGCCAATGATATTAATGCAAAATTTTTCAGCTAGCTATAAAAATCGCCGGACTTAATGAGTGTGCATTTTCAGGTTTCAATCAGACGTGATATATAGTTACAATTAACATTATATTTTTTCCTTAATAGTAAACTGTTTTCCTATGTTGTTGCAAGGATAAGGTGCTCTCCATAAAGAATTTCTAAGGCTCTATTAAGGGCCTAATCATTGGTGCAGCACAAAAGTTACTGTTGTTAAAATAAACCAAAAGGAACTAAAAACAGCTAAAACTGAGCTTAAACAGAAAAATTTAAACAAGACACTGCATAAAAAATTTCAAGCATAAAAATTAAATACACAAAATACTAGAACAAACCCCATAGAAATGGCAACAGATGGTGACAATGGCAGCTCTTAGAAAGGTGTTTAGATAAACTTGTGAAAGTGAAAATAAACAGTTAGGAAACCATAACATTTTGAATAGGTGGGTAGGACAAACAGGGGAAAAAGCGGGAGTACACTCTAGACAGAATGCCAGTCCATTCTAGGGGACACAAATGTACATACACCCACACACATCCACACAGTACTGAAAACTTAGCAGTACTCCATGTTTTTGAACTCCCAGAGAAAACCAGAGCGGGTAGATGAAACCTGTGAACCACACATGCAGAACAATAGGAATTCAACCCCCTAACCCTGAAGTTGAGAGACACCTCTTCTTAAAGCTGATGACACCGTATACTCTTTTTGTAATAGAAACACCCCAAACTGACACTAGACTGCCATGAAGGTGACTGTAATAATAATAATTAAAAACCTCTATTATTGAAAAAAATTTGGCCTGCAGATCTAGGGATGAAACTGTTACCGGTTCTACTGTAAACCACGGTAAAATTCCCCACGGTTAGTATTACTGTTTCAATTTTTAATTATCAATAACACTATGGTTGATTACCGCACTTGGAAAACCTGAAGTTAATTATTGTCCAGCATGAACTAAGTTCAGCAGAAGTTTCCCACACACTGGTTTTCAGGTGCAGCATGCAATGTGGGTTTGTTTCGTGTCGGCCTTCTCCTCTTCCACTCCATTCTACCCTATGTTTTCCATCAGTAATTTAGAAGAATGCAACATGGATTCTGGGTGTAAACTCTAGTGAAATCAATTATTTAGAACCAGGATATGTTTTACTCCAATGGTGTTCTCACTCAGGAGATAATAGTTTTTTTTATCAACTATAGGCCTACTCACTAAAATCTGCATATATTTACGTCTTAAATAGTAAAACAAGTTTTAATGACATTTAATGTTCAGATGTGACTGCAATTTTGCTGATGCTAAGCATTTCTTTGAAGTAGGACAATATTACAGATCCACACCATGCAAATACTGGCCATGTATTTACCCCCCACCAACGGCAGATATTTCTCAACTTTTTCTAGGCATATTTTAACCTCTTTTGAAATTTCCATTCCTTTTTTCAAGATCAACTATATCAAAAACAAGTGAGAGTGTTCTATTAGAAATACAACCATTACAAAAAAAAAACAAACCCAACAAGCTTCATAAAACGCTTTTTAAAAAATCCTACTGCTATTAACGTGAAATAAAATAAGATGAATAATAAAAGGCCCGGCATCGTCGCATGCTGCATCATCATCATCATTATTAATATTATTATAAGCCATCATGACAAATTGAGAAAGGCGTACAGACGTGCCAGTCTGTCAATGAGTTCAGGATCTCCGGGCTTCGCCTAAGCTCCCCTCCCCCCTCAAGCATGAGTTTGGCCACGGCCACATTGCTGTCATATTTCCGAGTTTCTACTACATTTAACCCGGGAAAAAAACCAGCCAAACTCAATACTAATCAAGATGACTAAATACTGAGTCAAACAGTCAAGTTTTAAGTTGAGCGTTTCAATTTTCGCCGCTGCTTTCCACGTTTCCCACGACCGGGGCACGCCATGCATGCTTACAGGGTTCAGCCAGTTTAAACACAGCGTATCGGAGGTGGGGGGTGTCCTTCCCTAGTGTTGGGCTACCGGACACTTCATAATATCTACCTATTTGCGATTAAAGAGTCATCTACTTATTTTTGTAAAGCTGTTGGGTTAGGTTATACACACACACACACACTCGCGCGCGCTGCCCATCCCCCATCCACCACACTTCTAACGCTGTAATACATTGTCAACAGCCCGTCAGCTATAAGTATACACTAAAACAGTACTATGGACCGGAGGTCCGACTGTATATTCGCATTTCTCACCAGCGAATTATTATTTCATTCGATGAAAAAGGGCCTTACTTTATAATCCGGGTAAGAAGGGCGCCGTGTCGCTGCTCCTTGTGTGGAATTTCCTCCTCGGATTATTCTTTTTCACTATGACAAGAAAATAACGCCGTTTAAGTCTGGCCGCTCGTTAAATTCCAGCAAAAAAAAAGACGCGCGTTGTGTTTATACAATCATAAGTATGTGAGGAGTCTTAAAAAAGAGGCAAATAATGGAGAAAGATTGAGGAACATTGTATAGCTGTTAGCAGAGAAAGAGCCAAACGGTTCAGTAGCAGCCAAAGGCTTCAGACACTCCAGCGCTGAAAAAGTGACCTTCCAAGCGGAAATGGCGCGGGCACAGGCAACTTCTGCTTCTGCAGGTGCGTACGAGCTGTACAGAGAACATTGTGTACAGTGCATAATCTCCGTATATCACCTCAACTGTTACCTAACCTCATTCTGTCAGCGCTGTCTAATTTATATCAAAAAGAAAATTCCGCTTTTATCTACTCCAACTCAATTTGAATGCACAAAATGCATTTTGTTTCTAATAAGAAATTGTACAGTTCAGCAGATTGTGATTTGAATTAATAAACATCAGAAAACATAACCATATTACCTACGATAAAAAATAAACATAAACAAGGTAAATAAATTACTTTACGTCATTATTTCTATGCTCCTACCACCCTGACCAGGATAAACAGTTGTAAAACGGATGGATTGATATTGTAATTGGGGAAATTTTTTGAAAAACAAAATTCCTTCATATTTGTACACCCAACTCTTAGCTATAACATATTTGCGATATGATACCCATATATTTACCTATTATGTTTAAATACCACTGAAAAGGAAAATTATTAATAAAAAAAGAGGCAATAATCGGAGGTACTGCACCATAAGGGGGCAGATTGAAACTCCATGTTAAACAGGCCCATTTTGACATAATCCCTACAATTGTGATGTACAGTCGTCCCTCGCCATTTCGCGCTTCGGCTATCGCGGTTTTTTGTATATTCATTAAAAAGTTGATCGAGGCAGTGAAAATTATACATCGCTACGCATTGCAAGCATCTTTGCTCTTCGTAATTAAATGTACAATACTAATAATATGATATTTGTAACATCTAAAATGTCTTATTTGGGTAATTACCATGACCTGCCTGTAGAATCCTCTTGTGTGCCACGCCCCCTTATTAACCACGTGAGCAACCCCGATTGTGACCAGCTGTTTTCTGTCAGTTTGATTCGTCCGGTGTTTTTAAGTCCACGTCAGAATCTGTAACCCCAGGTCTGTCATTAATGTTTTGATGGCACATGTTCCTGTGTCCTACATTTGGAGTGATTCCAAATAAACCCTTCGATCCTGATTCCTCGTCTCCCCGTTCCCGCTTCTGTGTTCAGCAATCATAACAGTAATGGTGACTAAAGGGTGTTATTTCATGTCTAATAATGTTAAAAACCATATTTAGAAGGACGTAAACAGGTTTTCTATGCTCTAACAATGAAAATATTTGATTTATAAATAAAGAATCCTACTTTATGGAAATTCACTTATCGCGGTATAGTCTGGAACTGATTAACCGTGACAAACGAAGGTCAACTGTATATACAGTCATGTGTCGCTTAACAATGGGGACACATTTCTGACGAATACCACATTAGGTGATTTAGTTTTCACACGAATACCAGAGAGTGTCCTTATACAGACCGTATACTACACACCTAGGCTGCAGTGAACCTGTCACATCTGGACCGGGGATGCAGGAGCAGGGAATTGAGGAACTAGGGATTTATTGTAGACAAAGACAAGGCAAGGCACACAAAATGGACATCAGATTTCAATGACAGGACTAGGGAAACATACTTTGACACGAACTTAATACAGAAACTTAATCAGACAGGAATAGAAACAGCTGGTAACATGGGGCTTCCACATGTGGTTAATGAGGGGGCGTGGCACACAGGAGGATTGGATGAGCAGGGTGTGACAGAGCGGCGGGGCCCCCCCCCCCCCGGCCCCCCCCCCCCCCCCCGCCCG
>JAODJX010000035.1:7646777-7658435 GCA_026776945.1 Isichthys henryi | reverse complement strand
TAACCCAGGCGGAGACTCGAACCCGGGTCCCAGAGGTGTGAGGCGACAGTGCTAACCACTGCACCACCATGCCGCCCGTGAGTGCAATCAAAAAAGTAAAAATGTCTCAAATTTTGGGTTGGGACGTCAGACACAACCTAACTTGTCTCCACACACACACACACACCCACAGAAATGAATGGAGAGTCCCCACAAAGATATAATTGCAAACCTGTGTGTGTATGTGTGTAGAGACAAGTTAGGTTGTGGCTAGATGCTTTTCTTTTGATGGAGGGTTACTATTAAAGCAGGGAAGATGAGCAAGCTACCTCATCTAAAACAGCCTAGTATACAATGCTGCTTGGTGATGGGAAGTGTGATACTTATATGTCAGTGCTATTTTGCAGGAGAAACGTCCTGAAAACAGCATTACATACATTTTTAATTTCTCTGCCTTATGGAGACTGCTACTTTATACTGAAGAAATGATTCTTATATATGTCCTACAGACAAGGGGTGAGCTTAATAAGACTTTGTAAAGTGTTTTAGTTGCTATTTCGAAAGATCCTCCTTTTTTTTGCCTGACATCAGATCTCCTCTGTGAAACCTTCAAGGATGTAGTGGTTGAACGACTTCAAATGATATAGATTCTCAGGTCAAAGTTAAACGTGTCCTATAACATATACAGGGAAGTATCCAAATCAGAGGTGGCTGGATCCATCCAAACAAGGACAGCAACTATAGATATTAATGGGATACTGCGGTAACACTTTACTTAAACCATAGATACCCTCATAATGCATTATAATGGTCGGTACAAGAATTAATGATGCTTTGTACTACATTATGAAGGTATCTAAGGGCATTATATATGAGAGCTTCATAAAGCATGTATAATACATTATACAGTAAATGTGTCTATAATGTGTTATGCCTTTTTATAAATATTTATTATCATGCTTTATGAATGCATTATAAAATGTTATGAATGAGTTTATAGATTCTTATGGACATGGTATTTATAGAAAATGTTACTAATACTGCACATGTGGAGATTTTAAAATATGTCAATAAGGAGTTATTTTGCATTGTTTCTTCCCTGTCATCATCCTGTCATCATCCTCCTTATATCATTCTGTTTATAGAAGTATCCCACACTTCTTGAAATCCTCACTGGTATAATTACTTCTCTGCTTTGAAAAATGGATCAAGTTCACAAATGCTGGTACTTGAAAAATCATTCCTGGGTAGATGTCAATAATTCATAACACTTAACCCACAAAAGCTGTTGCCTTCTAATAAGTTTTACATGATTGATATCTAAAAAAATGATGGAAATATGCTTTCAATTGGTAAGACTGGCCGCTTGGATGTAAACCTGAGAGGTGCATTGTTTTGGATTGTGCAAGCTATGGACTGTACATAACAAACTTTTTGTCTGAGCAAAAGGATGCCCAAAAGTGTACATTGGATTCAGCATTTAGGCAGGTGGTTGGATGGATAACCTAGGAGAGATATCACTGCTTCCATGCTTCCATGCAAGATGAATTAAACTCAAACCTATGCAGTCCTACTGGATAGTAGACTCTGCCTGATAGATTCAGAAAGGGTAATGTGGATCAGTGAACCAACGCATCTTTCTCACACCATTGTGCGAGGGTTTGTGTAAATACGCCCACACAGTGAACAAGCATACGGGATACTAGGACCCATACAGTGTGTCATTTGTTCCTGTACGAATACAGTAAGCGTACACATACTTGGCACATAATCAACCTTAACAGTTGGTGCTGTCATCCAGTAAAGGTATATCCTGTCTCTACTGCTTTTTGTCATTTTCATGGACAGGATATCAAGGCACAGCCATGACTGGAAGGCTGCCTGATATGGAGGGCTAGAAGTTACATCCCTGCTCTTTGCAGATGAAGTTATGCTTCAGGCCTCATCCAACCAGGACCTCCAGCGCATACTTGAGCAGTAACAGGGTTGAGAAGCAGCATCTCCAAATCAGAGGACATAGAATGAAGTTAATTGCTGTTTTCAGTTGAGGGGGGAGAGTCTGCCCTTACTGAAAGAGTTTAAGTACCAAGGGATTTTGTTCATGAGAGACAGACATATCGGTTCAACTCCTGTAGTTTTGAGAGCATAAAAGAAGTGTATCACTTATGAAGCTTGTGACTCCGTTTTCTATCTTCATCTATAGACATGAGCCATGGGTAATGACCCAAAGAAAAAGGTCGCGAGTACCAGTGGCTGAAATGAGGTTTCTCCATAGGGTTCCTGGGCTCAATATCTGCAACAGCATGTAGCTTTTTATAGGCTTGTTTAGGCTTATCCAAGGTCAAATGATAATTTGCTTGTTAGTCACACTTCACTTGTAACAAAAGTGTTAAAACAACACAGTTTCAAACTTCAAGCAAGATTGTGGAGGTGTGACAGTACACCAAAGTCACGGTTTTAGGTTACATACGTGTGTATAATATCATTACAACCATAATTCATTAAATTGCATGTTCTTTACCACTACGTATGGTTGCATATCTGTAGCAATTAACACCCCTGTAGCCAGTTATTTTATTTACCTGGTCTGTATTCCCTGGCAAAAATGCTTTAAATGCAACAGGGAGAATAACTGCTTCACTCCGGTCATGCACACAATCGGATGATGTCGTCTCAAATGAGCTGGCGTGTTTTCAGCAACAGATCCGCGTCCATTTCATCCTAACTGTAGTGAGAACAGCGAGCTAGGTGACAGAAAGCTTGTGCATCTCAGTGAAAACTGTGAGCCATCAAAAAGACTCGTTACGCTCATATGTTTAGTTTTTACTATTAGTATCTTTATACAATAACACTTGCGGTTACACTGACTCGCAACACACAAACTTTGACAAATAATGCGGGGGCATTTCACGTCTGGTTGACTTGTCTCAGCCATTTTGGCTGTAACTGGAAGCAGTGTCACAAAACTACATTGCTTTCCATGGTCACAGCATAGTTCCTCCAGCGTATTCATTTATAACGCTGAAATGAATGCATGGAGTCATACAGGGTGGCATATATTTTTATGTGTATTCAGATGTACCTTCACAGCAGGTCCTGTCTGATACTGAAGTAAAATTTTTGTTTGGTTTAAGCATATCGCAATCCATGGGATTTCCACCTCACACCTGTAAAATAGCAGCTAAGATAGAAAAAAACTTGAGTTTCATTGGGAAAATGTGAGATTTGACACGTATGTGGACCATAAACATCATGGCTGATAAACAGCTATTTTACAATCCATCTTCCACTCTTGAATCCAGCTATCCATCATGGTGGTGGTGGTGGGGGGGTGCTTGAGTCAATCTTAAACAGCATGGATGGGATTACAGTCCATCACTGGGCACACACAATGCACAATTCAGAAATACTGATTAGCGTAACTGGATGCCTAATCCCAACATGATGACCTTAAGCCCTACCCAGCCGTAAGGTTAGCCATAAGTAACCAAACAAAATACAAGACTTTTAGCATCATTAGTTTTTTGATTGCATTCACAGATTTTTATACAATTGAAAAGGTGTTCCGCACAGCATTACAGTAACAGATTTTTATCACATTGTAGGGACATTTAGTTCTCACAGTGTAATCTATACATAAATTAAAACCTAAATTTCACTTTTACAAAGCATTTTTAAGGAACGTAGACCAAATTCCCTGGGCATGCAGGACGTAAATTTGCATACACAAGGCTGAAGGATTCGACAATGGGAAGACCTACAGACTGCAAATACAGGCATTTGTTATCAGTCCATTTCATACAAGTGGTATGTAAATTAAATAAATTACATTGTGCTTAAGCAAAACGGTCATGCAGCACACAATAAATGATGCTTGTACACCCATCTGTATCACCTCAAAGGTCTTTCCCTTCCCCCAGCTAAGCACCAGTCATCTATCCAGCACTATCCATCCTATTGCCACTTACAGTTTTTTTTCCAATTGCTAACACACTAAAATCTAATGTAAAGCTCAGCTGCAAAAACTGACACTCAGAGAGCAAAATCCCTCCACACATTTATAATGCTCAACATACAAATCACACCTTCGAACACAATAAGCAATTAACTTGACATCTTTTGCATTAGAGTGCACACGTTTTCCTACAGAAAACACAGGAATCTGACACCAAGATCAGTGATTTCCAAACACACCCATTCAGAAAGCCACGCCCATTCAGAAAGCCACGCCCATTCAGAAAGCCATGCCCATTCAGAAAGCCACGCCCATTCAGAAAGCCACGCCCATTCAAAAAGCCATGCCCATTCAGAAAGCCACGCCCATTCAGAAAGCCACGCCCATGTACCCATTAGGCTAACACGTCACCTGGTCAAGCACCTGACTGCTTATTAGTTAACTCAGCAATCAGAATGTGAGAAGTATAAAACTCCACTGATTTACCAACACTAAAGTACAATGGAAGATGGAGGGAGAGTATTACAGTATTCATGTACGTGTTCTTTAATTGTACAATACTACTGCATAATCTTCATTAGAAACAAGAGAGGCTACATACCAATATATACATTGTTGTCTTCTCCAAGGACTGAGAGACAAGTAGGACGTGGTGGAAGAGGTTGGTTGTTCAAAGAGGCACAGGAGGTACAGTAGAGATCATAAACGTGGTTTTGGCGAATAATGCCGTAAGACTTAAGGAAATTCAAAGCCACGTCGCGAGAGACGACACAGTAGATGGCAAGTTGCTTTGTCTACCCTTACTCCAGCTACACCGAGTACGAATGAAACAGGTTTACCGGGTGCCTCTTGAGAGGATCTCCGAAAGAGTCAAAGAACTGAGGCACAATTATGTGCAGGTAACTATTAGACTACAGGATGCTACATGTAATGCTGCATTTCTCCAGTACTAAACATAAACCTAAACCTCTGCTCACGTAATCTTTTTTGTTTTTAGACAGTGCTGGAAATGTATTCAAATGTGATCCCACATGAGTTTATTTTTATTGATGAGGCTGGCTTCAACCTTACCAGAACCAGAAGAAGGGGAAGAAACATAATAGGCCACAGAGCTATTGTGAATGTTCCTGGAGTATGTGGGGGGAAACATTACAATGTGTGCTGCCGTCACAGGACATGGAGTTCTACACCACCATGCCATTCTTGGTCCGTACAACATAGGGTTGATCCTGACATTTCTGGACAGATTGTGAGACATCGTGCAACAGGCAAAGCATACGGACGATGTAGGACAATGTGACTTTTCATCGTGCAGCCACGGTGTTAAAAAATGGTTTGCCAAAAACTCACATTTTACAGTGGTTATTCTCCATTTTTGAACCCCATAGAAGAGTTCTTTTCAGCATGGCGGTGGAAGATCTATGATCATTAACCCCATGTGCGTGAAGGGCTTCTACAAGCAATGGAGGAGGCATGTGAGGAAATTGACATAGGAAATATCCCGGGATGGGTAAGACACTCCCAACGCTTCTTTCCTCGCTGTCTAGCAAGGGACGATCTCGCATGTGAAGTGGATGAGGTGATGTGGCCTGATCCACTGAGACAGCATGACGCTGCATAAATCTTGTTTCGTTGTTCATTTGTTTTTTTTTCACTAGCACGTTTCTCATTCTGTTTTCCATCCATCCATCCATCCATCCATCCATCCATCCATCCATCCATCCATTTACCAAACCGCTTATCCTTACTGGGTCGCGGGGGGGTCCGGAGCCTATCCCGGAAGCAATGGGCACGAGGCGGGGAACAACCCTGGATGGGGGGCCAGCCCATCGCAGATTCTGTTTTCCAAAGGTTTACAATTTGTTGAATTGTACAGTAATATGGATTTTTGTTTGTTTCTCTGTTGCAAATTGTAGCTAAATAAATGTTTTGTTTGAACCTAATTTATTTCTGCACATACGTCTCTGTGTCCAATTCTCAGCATTTGCAGTTCTGACAGTCTCTAAAGAGATAAAAGTGATTTGGATTTTACATAGCGGTGTTTGGTTGGTTGGGGGAAAAAATTTAGGCATGGGAAAGAAATGTTTACTATTTGGGGCAAAAGTTTGGTTTTGATGAGTGTTTATATAGTTTTGACTGCGGAGCTTCATTTTGCAGGATATGTGAGGTGTTTTGCTCTTTGGGTGAGGTGTTTTGTGAATTGTGCTAAATGGTTCGCAAAAATGGGCCTTACTGTCAAAATTGTGCTTTAGCAACTGGAAAAAACTGTATACAAGTCAGTGCTGGAGCCTACAGTCCCATTTTTATAAACCCCGTAAACTTCACAGAAATACAAAATAGGAAGTCCGGGGTGAATGAATGACAATTATGGCAGTCTGATTTTGGCACTAAATCAGATAATGCCATTCCTGTTGATTTTGGAAATATTACAGACTGCAAGGGGAAAATATAGTACTATGGTCTTTTCTGTCATGAACACAGCATTAAAAATGATGGGAATTCACCAGGTGAATTATTACCGATGTCATAATTTTGTGGGGAATGTTTGGAAACCGACTTGATTTTGTTGTGTGAATATTAGGGTTAAATCTAAAGAATTGAATTTCAAAGAGGTCTGTTCAAGAACATACTGGAGTTTCTTGAGCTCACAGGGCAGGTGTGTTTTGATGGTGAGAAGAATGTAGGAAGGGAAGATGGAGCTGCACTGTGCCCAAACTCTAAGCTGCGGACTCCACAGCTGATTAATGTCATTCAGAGGGATGTGAGAACTGGCTGAGGGCCAAGTCCAGCATTCCTTGGGGCATTACTCCTCTCAGAGGTGATGGATGTGGTCCAGCCAAAACCATTTCCTTGTTCACATCTGTGAGTGAAAGTTGTCTAGATATTTTACTGGGGAAGAGCCCTTCCCAGTTGTACTTCAGGAGCAGTAAAATATTTGCCGATAACTGACATGTTATCAGAAAACGTCCCAGGGTTCACTCTCTTCCCAGCCCAAAGCACCTTCTTTTCTTCTCTCTCTATTCGGAACTGAGAAGCAGAGAATCTCCTTTTACTTTTTCAATTGTTTGTGTGTATGTGTGTTATCAGATTAGAAGCATTTTACATTAGCAGAACTTGGATATACTGATGGAGCGACAAGTTATGAGGTGAGTTTGCTCTGTGCTGTATATTTGTGGGGATTCCGGTGTAACTATTTCATTTACTTACCTCTTTAGTGGAGGCCCTTGGGAATAAGTGCATGTTTTGCGGTGTATAAAACTTCCACTAGTGGGGAAGTGCAATTACCTTATTATAGACTCTTCATTGATTCTCCAATTCTGCCTTTGTTAATTGTGCAATGAAATCAGGGACACAATACACATTTCACTGTAGACATATAATGACATTATATTCCATTAGATGCCACATCGGAAAATGTCAGTGAATGGTGTCAGATTTTTCCTCTAGGTAGTAGGCAAGGTCAATGGTACTATCAGTATAGTAGCCAAGATCACTTTGGTTTTTTATGCACCCAAGGTATATTTACAACAGAAAACAGGATCTTTGGAACCTGGAATCAAATTCAATTTCTGAGGGATGTTTCTAAATATTTTCTGGATCCTTTTTTGACACTGTCAACAGCAGTTAGTTCTTGAAATAGTGCCAACAGCACTTTTCAAGCTTATGTACAGTATGTGTCGTCTACCCGCAGAAGTCTGTTCCAAGCCCATGGGTGGGTTACACGTCAGGTGTAGGACTGATTCAGGTCATTCTTTATTCATTTATCCCAGACAAATATGACCGGACTTGTTGTATTTATGTCAAATTTCATTGCTCACAGTAGTTCTGCCATCTTTACCTGAGGAGGGCACCTGTCTGAGAAGGTTCCTTCAAGGAGAGAAAAAGAATAATGAAATCAGACAGAGTCAACCAAGACAAACAAACACCAAAATACACACTATCCCAGTGTATCCAGTGTGACTATTGGTACAAAATTTCAAACTTACACATACGATTTACAAAGATTTCTCAAAGGAAAACTTGACATGTGAATGTAAAATATGACACACCAAGTTTCATTTTATGTGGAAGTGGTTTCACATTTAAGAGAAATGCAGACAGAATTTTCCCTACCCATGGAAATACTTCTTCTCTACAACAAGTGATTACAAATGTTTGTAGGTGGGCAAGGTGCCTGTTTTGTGTCTATAACTCTTGTCCTTTTCAAAGTTGAACTTGGAAGAATGACCACGAGATCCAATATCATGTAGCTTAATATATAAATGGCATCGGAATAGCAGGACACAAGCAGCTTTTTAAAAACAGTTATGCTTTGAATATCCAAGCAGTCAGCAAGGTGACACGAACATTAGAATATTAAATGAATAAAATATGATGCTCTGGGAATGCAGCCAAGCTCTGAAATAAAGAAAAATGTAACCGAGTCAGCAGCTTGAAAAAAGAGCTACCTACTCATACCGATTTACTGCCGCACGCCCGTGCCTAGCTATCGTTTCCTCCCTTGCCCTTTTTATTCTCAGTACATTTTTTTTGAATGCCCTTTATGAAAAAAAAGGCGTCCTTGAAAAATAAATTAAATTTACAGCATTTTTCAGATTGATTTACAATGAAATGTGCTAAGTTGGTCTTCCAGCTGACAACATACTTTTTAAAAAAAATAAGTTTCACTGTGAATTAAAGAGAATTAAGTAAAACTAAATTATTAAATTATTAGCAGCAAAATAATAATAAAAATATTAGAAGTATTTTATAATAATTAGCGATTTAAGTTTAAGCTTACATTAGATCTCGTCATAACATACATTTAGTATTGTCATAATTATCATTTGTAACAAACTAAATTGTCACATCAGTCAAATGTTTTTATTGGGCACATTTTTAATATTCCAAAACTATATACAACAATTATATGTTAAAGAGAGTTGGTGTTTGGCTAGTTAGAATAGAGAATGAATACAGTACATCTTACAATAACTTCTAAGCTCCTCTGCGTGTTTTAGAAAATGAGAAGAAAATATTGTTTATTAACTTATGTATCCATTTTCTAGAATTATTTATAATGTCCGGAATCAAGAAAGGGTGAAAGACTGAGGTTGGATCACAGGAAGCACAGGGTTCGCCCCGAACAGGATGCTAACCCTAACCCTGAACAGAATGCTAACCCTAACCTTGAACAGAATGCTAACCCTAACCCTGCACAGGATGCTAACCCTAACCCTGAACAGGATGCTAACCCTAAGCCTGAACAGAATGCTAACCCTAACCCTGAACAGAATGCTAACCCTAACCCTGAACAGGATGCTAACCCTAAGCCTGAACAGAATGCTAACCCTAACCCTGAACAGGATGCTAACCCTAACCCTGAACAGGATGCTAACCCTAACCCTGAACAGAATGCTAACCCTAACCCTGAACAGGATGCTAACCCTAACCCTGAATAGAATGCTAACCCTAACCCTGAACAGGATGCTAACCCTAACCCTGAACAGGATGCTAACCCTTAACCCCACAGGCAATTTACAGAAGCAGAACCAAGGCAGAGACAATGCACACAGCCCTGGATGCATGAATCCGTGATGCTGTCCAATGAGCAGCTGAACTGCTCCTTGTATAATATAGAACTCAGGACAAAATGAAGACACCACTCTATATTTTAAAAAAATCTGCATTTTCAATCCTGGTTTAATCCTGGTTCTGCAGGCAGAAGGCTACACTGCGAGGCAGCTGCTTTCAGGTTGAAAGTTTCTAAGACAGCAGTACACAAGAACAAGGTGAAGCAGGAGACACTGGGAATAACCAGAAACCAGTCAGATAGAGGGCAGAAGCAACCTTCAAATGGCAGAGATGAACGTCAAGTTATCTGGCAGCACCTCATAAATCGGAGGATGACCTTCAAAAAGAATGGGAAACATTAAGTGTAGAAATGAGTAAACCTGAAAATTTTGCTGTGGTCTCAAATTTTCCCAGAGCTGTACATGTTGTCTAATTTCAGAGCATGTTTTTTCCGTTCTCAATAAAAAGGCAGTTTCCTTTGATTAATCCTGCGTAGATTTCTGTTTGGTAAGCCTCATCTATAATCTCAGACGTAGCAAATAAATTGATAGCTTGGCAATGTAAATATGGAATTCCTTTCAAATTGAAGAATATTTCAAATCTGCACCGACAGCACCATATGGGAATATTTCAAATATCGTAAACGTGTATATTCTTGTGATACAATCATTGCAAGCCAGGTCAGATAAAAAAGAGAGCCATGTATCATGAGGATAGAAGCAAGCAACAGGGATTTAATTAGGCACAGGTTTAATGAAAAGGCAGGGAGGGAATAAAAACAAGTGATAACCTTTTCAGCTTCAGCAAAAGGGAAACACATTGGAAAACAAAACAGGCATTACATCCTGGCAAAGGAATAACTGGAATCAGACAGAGAAGCTTATTTTATATAAGAAGCCTTCGTTTAGCTTTATCATTGTCTTAAACTCCTCCCCAAAGCCAAACACAATCTAAAAACTCAAAACCAGAAGATCGGCAGGGGACAAAATACCAGAATCCAATGCTACCAGAGACCAAATCGATTGTTATTCAAAAACGTTGTAGTCAAGAAATGCAGGCAGAAGAATCGAAAAATACATGGACAGGCACAGGAGAACACAGGGAAACAGGCTCAGTACAGAGTGAACTCACATTACCTCGCGATGGGCCGTAGCTAAAGACTGTATTTAAAGGTTCGACTTTTATCGCAGGTGTGCTAGTTAGTCGGTTGGTGCCGAGATGTGGAGCAGATCCAGGTGCTTGCTGGCTGGTGCTCCTGACAATCACATTACGATGTCAGTACATTTCAGAAATATAAAAAGGACAGTGTATTTGTATGGGAGATGCAATAAAAACCCCAGAGAGATGGTAGGAGGTGGGTGCACTACAAATAACAAGAAGCTTCTGAGAATGCAATGTTTGTGAATTTTATTTTTGCTATATATCTAGCTTGACCAATGAATAGTATCTACATTTTTCTGAAATCACACTTTATGACTAAATTATGCATACTTCACAAACATATTTATTATATTTTAGGAAAAGTCCCGTTGTTGATGTGAGCAAATAAGAAAATCTTATGTGGAAAATGCTGTGGAAAAAGGCAGCTGCCCATCAGTACCACTTGCCTCCACTGCAGCATTAAACGAGACAGTGTTCCACATCATTAATCAGCAGCTTAGAGCTTTCTTGGTATGAGTCATCGCGGCGTAACATTTCTTGGTGTCAGCAAGTAAATTGTGGGACTGCACTTTCACCACAGTGTTCTGGTCCAGTGGTCACCACAGAAACTGTACATTACCGTGTGGGCATGAGGATCTCTAAGGAGGGCACCTGTCTAAGAAGGTACTTTTGAAAAAGGGTAATGAAATCAGACGGAGTCAAATGAGACAAACAAACACACATACACTGTCCCTCCAGTCTAAGTATTGGTACAAAACGTCAACCTTACCTAGTTTCAACTTTAATTATTTTTAACATTAAAGAGCTCTTGTTGGTGTTATCACTGCCACTACCTACCTGCTGGTTGCATTTGGTTGACATGTAGGGGAAAAAATTACCATCCATTCATTTCTATGGACAAAACCCTAATTCCAACAATGACATCCTTAACCCGGCTCGGGCATCTAATTAGGATGCCTCCTGGACGCCTCCCTGGTGAGGTGTTCCGAGCATGTCCCACTGGGAGGAGG
>JAODJX010000035.1:7621140-7643172 GCA_026776945.1 Isichthys henryi | reverse complement strand
TACTTTAATTTTTTAAACTGCAGTTATATTTTCCCCCCCCCCCCCCCCGTCCCAGAAGAAGCCACTTATTATTAACTGTAACATGACATTTCGCAGTTCTAAGGAAGCAACTTGTTAAAGAAAAACAATTCAATTTCCATTATACTGTAAATGAAAGCATTTTATATTCTGTGTCTGAAATGCTCAGATGAATCCTGTATAATTCCCACCCATATATGAGAAGTTATGCATTATGTTTACATATTTTCTTAAGCAATGACATTATGTAATTAATATATACAATATATAGACAAATGTTAAGCATGGATAGCTCTCTTGCCATAAGTCAATTCGTGAAATTGCTTCCCTGCTTGATATTCCCCTGTCAACTGTAAGTGGTATTAATGCAAAGTGGAAGTGTTTAGGAACAACAGAAAGACGTAATGCCTGGGGGTAGGTGCAAGTGTGAACACTTTGGGTCAGGGTGTCCCTGAAATATATAGTCATTAGAGTTTCCCCTAGGGTTGGTGAAGATGCCAGTATTTAGAGAGGAACTGGGTATCCCTAGTGAAGAATGTGTGATTATAGAGAATATAATGATTTTCAGAGAGAATGGTGCTTGAAGTTTGCATTTGCATTGAAGTTCTGGTGGTCTCCATTAACTCCTTCGATATCCGTGATATTTCTGGAACACTTGTGGTAAGTACTGACCGCTACATACCAGGAACACTCCACAGCACTCACCATTTTGGGGATTCTCTGACCCAGTCGTCTAGCCATCACAATTTGGCCTTTGTCAGAGTCTCTCAGATCCTTACAACTGCCCATTTTTCCTGCTTCCAACACATCAACTTCAAGAACTAACTTCATTTGCATAATACATAATGGCACCCATGACAGATGCCATTGTAGTGAGATAATCAATGTTATTCACTCCACCTCTCAGTGGTTTTAATGTTATGGCTGATCGGTGTATATCGGTGATTTAAACTGCCAGACCTGTATAATATATTCTTGCACACTGACAAATTTTGGATGATAATAAAAATGGGTCAGTTTTAATCTAAACAGAATCCTCTACACCCAAGGTACACAATCAAGAGTCAAAATTCAGGATTTAAGTTTTATTAGTATGTGCACTAAGTGCATTGGAATGTTTACTTGGTCAGCCATACATAGTACAAGAAATGACAGTAAATATATAAAATAAAGAATATCTAGATATTAGACAGTGATATTGCAATGGAGCAGTTCAGTGAATCAGGATGCAGATAGCTTTCGAGACTAAAGTGTTCCTGCATCTGATAGTCAGCATTTTGATGCTGTGAAGCCTTCTACACGAGCCCAGGGGTGAAAATAACTTGTGGCCTGAGTGATCCGGAACCTCTGATATACTCTGTGTTTTGTTGAGGCAGCTGTTAGTGTATATCTAGTTGATGGATGACAGACTGGTCCCAATGATCTTTTGGACTGACCTCATAATTCTCTGTATAGCCTTCTTGTCTCAAGCTGTGACCAAACCATACCGTGATACCATTTGTGAGAACATGTTCAGAGGTACAGCTAAGGGTGCTCAAAGAATCACTGACCCCAGTCCCATTTGATACTGCAATGACTTCTGGACACTAAACAAGGTGGTGAAATTTAACAGTTTTCCCCTTGATGATCTAGGGGAATGTTCAAATAAAACCTGATATATCAGTACTGTACATTGAAAAGATGGGTTCTGGCAGGTGCCCAGAGAGGTCCTGGAAAAGGTTTTCTTTAGTACTCCCAGGGGGCACTGACAGGACACATCTCTCCCATGGGGCCCCTGACAGGACACATCTCTCTCAGGGGCCACTGACAGGACACATCTCTCCCATGGGGACACTGACAGGACACATCTCTCCCTGCTACCTTCTAGAGTATGGTAGACATTTTCCTTCATGTGCATCAGGCTATGCATTGGTCTGAGCAGGTCATGTGGAATAACCAAGCAGAGTAGAAAGCACTGACATTTAGCCCCATGTTAAGAGGAGCAAAGTGCTTGGGGGGACTGTCACAGGTCGGACAATGGGAGGTCATCTGACTTTTGCTGCATTGATTTCAGCACCGCGGATTGCCGCCACTTATTCCTCTTGCTGAAATGTGCAGAAACTAAACAAGCCATGGCTAGAACATAATCGGTTGCCCTCATTCCACTCCTTTTGCTCCTCTCTCATTTCCCCACGGGGTACTTAATGCATTCAGGAGAGCCTGCTGGAGGAGAAAAAGCCAGGTGGATTTGTTCTAATGCTCTTGTCTGCTCTTTGAATAGAGATTGCATAAACTATCCACCCAATATGGACAGAAAAAACCTGACTGAACTGCTGACTTTCAGGAACCGGTGGACAATCATCCTCCCCCACACACACACACCACATCAGCTGATGGCCTGAGGGTGCAGGCATGATCCTTTACATGTCATCCGCACTTGACCCCTCCTGTTTTTGCACTCGGCAGCTGCCTGTTCAATTCAAACCCAGCATCAAATCAAAGCTCTGGATCTTGCCACCTGTTGAAAAAATGCAAATTCCAGTACACCTGCGACACTCTTACATTTATTTAGAAGGGATACCCGCCAACACACGTAGATTCATTTGGAAGGGATACCTGCCAATACATGTAGATTCATTTAGAAGGGATACCCGCCAACACACGTAGATTCATTTGGAAGGGATACCCACTAACACACATAGATTCATTTGGAAGGGATACCCGCCAGCACACGTAGATTCATTTGGAAGGGATACCTGCTTCACCAGCTAATAATGTAATATCCAGCCAATAATGTAATAACATATTACATTATGCAGAAACTGTTATTATCTTTTTGATTCTGAAATTTAATCACATTATAGGTAAGTTATTCCATTATCGGCTTTCACATTAAGAATGGAAAAATTATTACATCATTGGCAGTTACGATATTATTGGCTGCTACATGCCCATTCATCCCACTATTCCTTTTCCTTTAATTAGACTAGCTCTATATCTAAGACACTTTTTATTCTATTGGCAAAAACCTCCAGTCCCCAGTAAATGCATCCTATAGGTCTTATAATGTAGGTGTAGCTGCAGTTGATACCATCTATTTGTACCTTTCCATGAACTTCTGTCAATCTCCCTGCTCTTGAATTCTTCCTCTACCTCCTTTCTTCTACCAGCTCTTTCTCTATACCAGAATTAATTGTGATGTAAGTCAACGTCTTGTGACATAGGCCTCGCCCACCATCACACATCTTATCTGATACTTCAGCCCACATTTCTTCTCTAGTTAGTCATTGCCTTGTCTCTGACGTTCCATTTTATTTACAAATAGCTGCAGTCACCCCTGTTCCCAAGAAACCTGGTTTAAAGTCCACTTAGCTGATGTTTTACAAACCAATTTCTGATATCACTTTTGTAACTACTGTATGCTTTAGAAAATGTTGCTGTTTCTTGGATTCTAGCCCATTTAAGTTTCTGTAATCTTTCTTAGCCTTTTCAATCGTTTTTTTTCTCTCCGTAGTCCTGAGAGTCTAAATCATGTGCTTTCTCTCGGTGCTTCTTCTCTCTCTCCAACTATTGTGTTATATTATTGTGCAGTGGCTGTTTTATGTTTTGACATCGCTTATCCTGTGTCATTATACCACCATGAACATCACCATCAACATTCTCACCATTTTCCGTGATGCCCTGAAAAAGCAGTTACATACAGTTAGACAGTTAATATAGTCAACTTACAATAAATACTTTTTCCAATGTCTCTGCAGTAGTGATTTATTGTCTAGTTAACAAGGATAAGAACTGTAATTAGTTGACTTTTGCAGGGATGTATAAGTGAAACACTCATTATGCTAAATAAAACAGGATTAATCAGTCAGGTTTTCAACCAAAACTAAATCCCATGAATGTTTACAAATGAATATTTGAGCTAATACATATCTGAGCTGTTCTGAACACTTATATTGGAATTATTCATCAGTTATGTCCTTCATAATGTTTTCTTATGACGTGGGATATAATAGTACTTGACTTACAATTACATCTTACAATTATGTGCTGTGCACAACTTAAAGCTTGTTCTGAAAGCTCCAGCCTTAGAAATCAATGATTCATTATGCTGGATGGAAAAGCCATTTGAAAAGGTTTGTTGAAGAAATATTTTTCATGCCTTTTTTCTTGGGAGGATTTTTTTCCACTTTTAAAATATTTGCTAAGCTTTTACTGTAGGGGAAAAATGGTGCCTCCTGTGACCTTAGATGAACTTTTGACAAGGCAGCTGAATAATTTATATCAATGTCATAATGTGTTGTCACACTATGTTCTTTTCTTTAAATCATCATATTTCAGCCAACCTTTGACAAGTGCACATACTTATTTTTTATGCATGTTTGTCTGAGTTTCAATTATTTTTTGCCAACTCATAATTGAGCGTAATAAAACCTTTTCCTTTTCAATATGGTGACCTTGTTGTTCGAAAACCTTTTAACTTGCAATTTATTTCTGTCTCAACCAATGTAATATAGCTGGACAATATAAGGTTTGGTCATTTTCCATAACCTAGAACATCATGAAAGAGCACTAACAGTACACATTTTTCATCTACAATATCTCTAAAAAATCACAAATTTTGTTTGTAAAATGCAACATTGATTATTCTCTATGTCACAAACCATTGTACGTATTTTCAGAAGGTTTGCTACAAAAACAGATTTTCAGTTAAAGCAGTTCAAAGGAAATTAAATGTATAAATACAATTTATCTATACATATTCATGAAGGTTTCATGAGGCAATAGAAAACATTTAAAGTAGCTCTTTGAGTGTACGATATTGTCCATATGTATATTTCTCTATATTTTCTTCTGAGAAAGACAGTAACCCCAGGGCTAGGTGATTTTTTTGCGAAGTAAAAATACAGTAGCTGTATTTTGCTTTTATCTTGTTTCCCCTGAATAGAACGCAGAAGGGGGAACCTGACAAATATCTCGTGTTTTTCTGCTCAATAATCACTGATATTAAAGAAATGTGTAAGCTGGTCTTTTAGTGTCCATATCGTTTCTGCACTCAGAATAAGCTATGAAAAATAAAGCCTATTATAAGTTAGGTAAATAGCAAAAAAATAAAAAATAGGGAGAGATAACTGAACTCGTACTTATTCAAGGGCTAAGGTCATAGAACTTGGGTGATTTGGAAGGGTGGTAAAGGGTCAGAGTATTTTTGTATTGATTACTGTCTGTTGTTCTCTGCAATATTTTTAAATTGGTCTATTATGTTTCATTTTCTTCCACCAAGCAGGATATCAGTTGACGTCAGTCCAAGGATTTGTATTCTCCTGTGTGATCATTTATGTTTTTCAGCCTGGATGAATCAACCCTGTGGTCTTATTTTTCTCATTTCGCCAACTTTTCTTCTTGTCTGCATTCTGTCTTTGGTAGAGGTTGCTTTTTGGGTGCACAATCAGGGACAGCGGGAAATTAAATAAGGAAATTAAACAGAAAAAAACCAGACAATTGTAGACCAGACAGAATAGGCAAAGAATCAGGTCAGGAAAAGCAAATGGTGTTTGCACTTGAATTCACAAGAGAAGCTTCAAGATTTCAAGTTGCCTAAATAGCACCCCAGTGAGGCTTAATTAGTGGGTGTGCTCTGATTTTGAAGAGAACTGGGAGTCAGTTTTCCTTGTAATCTCCGGTGGAGAAAAAGTGGATCGGATTGCCCCCAATCTGTTACAAGCGGAGCTGGAAGAGAATCTGTTCAGATTCTCCTAAATAATAAGAAAGTCCTAACTCTCAGATGATGACGATGATGATAATTACTACTACTACTACTAATAATAATAATAATAAAATATTGTATTAAATGTAAAGTCTTCCCCACTATCAAATATAATCATTTTCTAATCAACTGCTGGTTATTCAATATCCACATTATTCCTGAAATTTCTTCCACAGTACGCAATGTGTTCTCTTGTCTAACTCCTCCATCCACCAAACCACCCAAATGCAGAGTATTGGTGAAACATTCCAGCCAGAAATATACTGTAAAAAACCAGAGGAAGCATAAGAGCCACACTGCTTTTTGCAGTGAGAGAATCTCTCCCAGGATTACTCTTTCACACTTCCTTCATGGCCACTGGCAATTATTCAGTCATTTAATCATGCTTCCAGACTGTTGACATGCCCTAATATTATTCTGGCAGTCACAGGTCCAGCCAGCTATAAATATTAGTGTACCGCTGCAGGGGGTGTGTATAATTACATGGCCTGAATTCACGGTGAAACACATTTGGTAAACGTTAAAGCAATAACAGGTAACCTAAATCTGTCAGCCTGGTTACCCTTAGTTATGATGTTACTTGTTCATTTAGTGACAGAATAAAATCCTCAGTGTTGAGTATATTACATAGTCCCATGTGAGACTTTTACCTAAACATTTTTGAACTGTGACATGTAAGCAATTTATGAGGCGATCAGTATATTAGCCATCTTAAATTTAAAATATTAATTAGTATGCCAATATATATACTATATTCTATTTTATATCATATACTTTTATATTTTATGTCCTGATTTCTTTCTCTTATTGTCCAGTTCATTTCCATAATTAGTATTTTGGTAATTTTGTATGGCATCACAGGTGTTATTGAAGCAAATATTACCGTATTGCAGCATGTTATATAATGGCATACGAAAGGTCATAGAGAAGCATGTTTGTGGAATTAGTGCTGTTTGTCTGTCTGTCTGTCTATCGGTCTGTCTGTCTCTCTGGTCTATCTGTCTGTCTTTCTGTCTAAATGCAAAACCATAAAAACCTGCATATTCTTTTCATCCTTACACCACATTCACAGACCCCCTCCACAGTGAACTCTGTTTCCCAGCTGAAATTTGATCCACAGCCTTACCTGATTGCAGAGACTATCCCTCCAGCAGACCAGTGACACAAGGTGCCACAAATTATTTATAGCAATTACTTGTATGCAACTGTAATTTACCTCTATATACTCAAAAGTTGGCTAGATTTCTATTGCTAGTATGAAGCAATATACACATGTTTATGTTTATTTTATGTTTCTAAACTTTTAAATACAGCTTGTCTTGCCCATATTGAGATAAGGAGACAGAAAACCTGTATGTATGCAATGCTGTCATGTTCTCCAGGTTGGAGATGATTCAGACCAGTGGGCTTCTACCGAGCATGCTAGAGTATACTTGCCATCCATTAGGTACGCGCTGTGGCAGTAATTGTTTTGGATATAAAAACATGATAATGTGGTGTATGGGTTTTGGAAGAAAAAAGATAGGGGTAGAGGGAGACAACCACATTATTTAAATGTGATTATTCCAAAGATCAATCCAAGCAGCCAATTAAATAATATATAAGCAGTGGGATTATATTTCAAGTTCAATTGGGAGATATTGACATATGTTTTTTGTTTTCTGGACATTCTGGTCTACTCAGATATGTCATAATTTGATGTGTGAATGCTGACACAGTTAGTTTTGATATCATCCTTCTTTTGAGGAAAAACTACTTGCGCTTATTGAAATTTTAGTCTCATCTAATATAAAAAATTGCAGGCACAACAAATTTAATCTTATAAATGTTGAGATTAGAGTGTTGATGATGTGGGAATGCAGTGGTTTCATTGGGGACCTTTCTATGGCTTAGTATTGTGAATGAATACATGGTTAGGGCCATCTTTGATTTTGCATCCATTTGGTAACTTGTTGAAGTTATTTGATAGACAGCAATTGTCACGATCGGGCGCGGAGCGAGTGTCGTACGGGCGATCGTGCGTGTTGGCGAGCAAGCAGGAAGCAGGCAGGTAAACAGGATACGGGGTAAACGGGGTTTAATCAGCAAACGTGGACCAGTAGACATCAAACGCCATCCAACCTCTACCAAAACTAACATCAATGAACATCAATGACTGACAAGGGGAACAAGTAAGACCAGGACTTAAATACACAGGACTAATCAAAGTAACTAGACACAGCTGGAGACAATCAGGGAATCACACATGGGTAATTAGGGGGCGTGGCACACGGGAGGATCGGTCGAGCAGGGCATTACAGCAATGCATGCTTTTATATATTTCTTATTTATTACTTTATAACATCTGAAAGAAATCGAAACAGAGTAGCTCTGTTGTCAGTGTCAGCGCCTGTCCACCCCTACCCTTGGTGTCTCAACCCTGTTTGGCCAGCAGGTGTCGCTGGCAGTCCCACCTTTTCACTCCCTGTCTAACTCCTGTGTGTTCCGCTGCACTTTAGACTACTGCATGGCTCAGGAAATGAGCATGTAACACAGAGGCCAAAACTCTACAGTCATGGATTCAAAGCCAGCTTCACACGTTTCTTTTAATTATTGACTTTTGTTCGTAGTGTTTGTTGCAGTTATTTTGCTTTTATTTTCGGTGTCACCTATATCTGTCCTGTTTGATTTTAGTTTTTGTCTAGTGTATTCAGCCATCTGTGTTACACTTCCTAGTTTCTGGTTTTGGTGTATATTAAGGTTCCTTGGTTCCATGCTCATTTAACTGAAAAAGCTACTCCTGGATATCTATCTCGGCTTGAATTTTTCTATAGAATGGTTCGATAAACCCAGGCTATATGTTTGTGCTGTGCAAAGATCTTGATACAGGGGTCTATCTGAAACGCATCAAAACAGCACAGTGTTAAACAATGTGCAAATTCAAAGGTGTATATAGCATACAAAAATAAAATGTTATTCACTCTTTGATACAGAAATTAAAACATTATTAAAAAGCGCTATGAAACACCAACAATAAAAAGAGATTACAATTAAAATAGCCCGTTCCCAGCAATCCCAGACTTTATGAATGGCACTGATTTTTGAAGTTGCAGCTGTGCTCTTAATGTTTAACATGCCTTTTGGACAATATGAATATCATATCCTACCATTCGGTATTTCTGCTGCCTCAGAAACATTTTATTGTGAGATGGAAAAACAATGGCTATGGATTGGGAAAAGAGCAAGCATACTGACACCTAACAGCAGAGTGTAAACTGGTGTCACTTAGAGTGCAAAAAATTATTTCACTTCCTCGGGACCCGTTCCTGGGGGAGAGGCTAACACCTGCTTGTGCTCAGCCAGATGTGAACAACATGCCTATGGCAAGAGATAAAAAGTGATTGCATGAAAGGTCATTGTGTACGGCGAAATACAGGTTTTATCAACCATCTCCTAAAAAAAATGATGTCTCATAGGGAATTATTTAAAGACATAAAATGAACAGTGACCATGAAGAATGGTTAGCAAAAGGGGAAAATCCATTCCTTCAAAAACAAGGGTTGCCTTAGAAACTGGGTCATACTGCAGGTCTATGAGTGAACTTTGAAATAAATCCTTAATAAATCAATAAATACATAAAAAAAAACAGCATGCTAGGTCATATAATGGTCAGGCCACCAACCGCTCAATTTTTTGCTAACCCTAAATTAAAATTTAGATATACTACAAAACTTTGACAACCATATGAGCTAAAACAGACACTATATGTCTAATAAATTAAAATGGCACTGTACAGGTACATGCAATTATACGCTTTCACATAGTAATGGAGAATTACTTATTTCTTCAGTCTCTCTGTCAAAAGGAATATAACACAGGCAGCAAGTGGGGGGAGCTGCAAAACTGGAAGAGGTTACAAGCTGTGTTCTTATAGTAATGGAAGCATTTCTTGGCAGTGCTGCTCTGAAGCAGAAAATTGTGGCTGAAACAGCCATGGACGGGCAAATGAAAAAGGTCACAAGGTTAATGGGGTGTGACTGTCCAAAACAGGCCCGCTCTCATTTTTATGAATAGCAAGGCCACATTTTCATTTGGGCAAGGTGTAACCACTAAAAGAAATCCAGACAGAGATTCTCACCATGCCATAGCTGTAGGTTCTACCAAAATGGCTGGTTAGGCAAGCAGATTGTTGGGCTGGAATCAATGAAGATTATTAATAATATGTACAACATAAGCTGCATTATTCAATAGGTCAAGTGGAAAAATAGCTTATGATGAACGGCTTTCCCCAAGTTTGTTTGGCTTTCAAGGAAAGATATTCCTGGTAGTTACTGACCATTATTTGTGACACTCCTTATGTCAGCATTAAATCAAATATATGCAGGAAATGGTCACATTGCATTGTTTTCCTGCTCTGTCAGATGGTATGAATTTTAGCCTGAACTCCATAAGGGCGTTAAGTAATGCCTGATCCTCAACTTCCATAGGCTAATGGCGAATCAGAACAACACATGGTAGCCCTTTACTTGAGGGGACACAAATAATGTAATAGCCAGTAACTACATGTTAGTTACGCATTGATCCCAATGTCCGTTCATCATTAATCAATCATAACAGTTCATAAAGGTATTTCACGCAGGAACTATATTAGTGCATGACTTGTTCTTTAGTGACTGAATAAGTATGTTATTAGTGCTCCCCAGTTACCATCTACATTTTCATGCATGGCAATCTAGACAGGATAGCAGTACTTTTTCATTAGACTTGGAATCAAATTTCAAAATTGGACATGAATATTAGTTTGAAAACTAATTTTTGGATGAATGGAATTCATATGGATATATAACAAGGGCCAGAGCAGGGGTCTCACTGCCGCGGGGGGAGTGTTGTTAAGGCACCCATTAGTAAAATTTGTTGCCCAGGGGGGGCCCCCGGGGTAAATGCCTGGGGGTGGCTGCCCCTCTGCTCCCTCCACTACTGAATGTAATAGTTAATCAGACCGTATGATTCTGATGCTTAACATACTGTACATGTGTGCAGCTGGTGAGCATAGCTTTGCAATTTGTTCTGTCATGCGATTTGCCAGTATGTCTTGCCGTAATGTTTTTCAAAGCTTCACATGCAGTTTGTTGATAGATGAAGTAACAAACAGGCTAATCTTAAGATCTTTAGACATTGTGTTTTTTACTCTATCAGCCAGTGACTATTTTACAGAGACTTTTTGAGGGATTATATGTCATGATTACACTGCAAACATAATAGCAACAAGGACATCTTTTATTTAAAAGAGGTGTATTACCTTCTATAGTTCCTAATGGCATTTATAATGCAGGAGTCAGTGAAACAGTTACCTCTACTATTTATTCTTACCTTACTCACACTTAGAACTTTAAAGGAACTGTCAAGAAATTTAGCTTTATTTGAGTTCTCTGTCAGTCCCTTGGTGTCTGATCTTCAGCTTATTACAATTTCCAGTCTTTGGTCTCTTACAATCCAGTTTTTGTTGGTTGAGCTTCAGGGCAGCAGACAAACCCCAGTATGTAGATGAAACATGAAGAGATGCTTCCAAGAGTAGAATCTTCACAACCCTGCAAAGAGTGACCTAGTTGAAAGGATAATGAAATGAATCTTTTATAGAGATGAACAGGCAGAAGTTCAAAAGAAAAGGAAAAATCCATTATTAGTACATATAAAATATTTTATGCAGTGTTAAATGTACTATATACATTTATATAATATATGTAAAATACACATTCAGCATTATGTAATTATATATGCATATATACATACATACACTGTATGTATTAATAATGTAAATATAGGTATATGGATTATATTATATATAAGAGCAAAATGTACTGTATAAAATTCCCATTATCATTTGTGAAATAAATGAGTTGTAACAATTCTGAAAATCTAACAATACTGCATTTTCACAAGGATTATGCTTCCTACTCATTGATCTAAATTTTGCCTCCTTTTTTTAACACTTCTTTGGAGTCATATCTCACTTAATTCTAAGCTTTGCCATATGACGAAAATAGAACCAGTGCAAAGCTTCCGCTAAATCGACATGTTGTAATACTGTGTAAATATTGTGTAGGCAAATATTTTTCTATATATGTGCTATACCTTTCCTACAGAAATTATTATCAATGCCAGACACGAATGCATCTGAAAAATGCCTGAAAAAAATATATATTTAGAGACGTTGGACAATTTCTTATAGGATGCCACTCATTCTTGGCAGTTCAAACAGTTTCTAAAGAAAATCTAGTATGTATCAGAAGCTGTCTTTAATGCATTATGCACTGAAATTACTTTATCCTTACTTGACCTCCATATATTTCCACTGGACTAAATCATATTTTAATTCTTGCCTGTCAAAACTTGGCAAGACTTGTACAAAAGTGAAAATGAGATTATTATTAGAGCTGATAGCACACAAATCCAGATTAAGCGCATGCATTCCACAGTCTTCTGAAGCACAGTTGCCTTTCTGTCTGGAAAAATCTCTTCATTAATGTTTTTGCATCTGCACACACACACACACAGACACACACACACACACACACACACAAACAAAGAACTTCTGACGACTGACAGGTAAAATATGACAGTAGCTAGTTCCTATTTTTACTATAATGCCTATTTTCAGTCTGCGGCAATGCTCAAAAGTATAAAAGTTCATAACCTATTTTACAGAAGATAAATCAAGACCTAGCCCAACCAAAGAGTTTATATATGTAATTTATTTAAAAAAACGACAATATTAAAAATTATTGTTGGGTCAACCAGAAATAAGTTCTGATATAAACTTCTATATGTTAAATTATATTTAAAAATCGCTGCAAATTCAGACATTTTTCACTACCATGGCCCAGTTCTCTTCTCATTATTGCCTGCAGCCAAGACGTCAGTGGTACGTGTGGAAAAAATGTGACCCATAAGGAATGCAGCCTTACCCTTTCCGCTTGTTTTTTTCTGATCCTGACATTGAACTAGAGAACACAAGGGCATTTTGCAGCCTGGGAATTATATTTCTTATATTTGTGAATGAAAATTATGTAGCATGGCTTAATGTCAGTGAAATATTCTTTTGTTTTGGCTCCAGACTGCATGCAGATCCTGGGCAAATGACCAATGCATACGATAACTAAGGAGTTTTATGCAGTCTGATATTTTCATTGAAGCAATTCAGTTTAAATAGCTATAACTCTCTGTGCTGCTGTAAGCTCTTTGTTCTCATCTTCTCTAAATCCGTCCAGTAAGGGAACAATTGAATCTGCTTATATTCAGGTGTACAACGTGGTCCCGGTGTCTCGTTGATGCTGTATCACACAATGCGTATTTTAGCAGAAGCCTGCTTTATCTGCAGTAACTACTGCACCAAAGTTGGCTGGGCTTGTGCTTGTGTAACAGTCGAAACACAAACCCCAGAGAGAATTCTCACCTGTCGCTGCAGCAGTCCCAGTTCCAAGGCTTCAAAAGTCAAGGCAAGGATATGCTTGAGTGCTAATTAATTCAACAAAGCCTGTCTGGTCTTGGGAAGTGACACTGTTTCCTTGCAACGTGCACCCAGCGGAGAGTATCATAGCATTCGCGGAATGACAGCACTGCAGGGGTACACAGTCAGGTAACACAGTGTGACTTCTTTCTGAGGGATCCAGCCCCCCCCCCCCCAGCAAGAAGTGGCTAGCCTTACTTTTCACAAAGTCTGGCTGCTCTGTCTGTGCCAAACAATGCATCACGGCGAAAACTGTAATAACAGAAGGTTTCCACTGGATAGAGATCTAGGCACAGAGTATATTGTTCTCACTCTGAAAACACCAATCAAATACATGAAACTCGGTAGGGATGCTAAGACCCATCAGGGTCAAACATTTCAGTGAAGGAGAACCAAAGCAATAAACATCACAAATAAAACACACAGAAAAAACGTCATACACAGGCAACCCAGAAACTGGAACTAACACTCCGACTTCCCTTAGGAACAAGAAATTAGTGTTCACAACATCACTGAAGGCACAAGGGATTAAGTGTCCATATAACTAGCAAGAAACAGGTGAAACTAATTGAGACAAATCCAGTTGATATTCCAGTGAGGGGGAATGTTGCCAACTGCACGTGGGGGAGACCGAGAGCATGATAAAAATATTATTAATTATTAATAATTAAATGTGTATAGTAGCCACCCCCAGATTAGCACACTGTACATTTCAGACATGTACACAATATTACAGGCTCCACTCAGAACATTTTTGTTTTAAACTGTTGCAGTGTCTTTCCATTTCATTTGATTTTAGAGATAATTTAGGGGTTTAAGTGGGGTAATTCAAGGGTCTAAGGATGAACTGCTTTATCCACTTAAATATATTACTGGATCACATCAGATGATCTCTCTACAATAGATCACCTTTTTGCAGCAGAGATGTACTGTATCCAGTGTTTATTTAACTGGATCATCCACAATCTGCATTCATGCCAAGCAGTTCAAATTTGGAAGCAATTAAAATTGTAGCGTGTGATCTTCTGTTACCCTCAAATACAGAGAAGGGAATCTAGGTCACTCATGTAAGCCGGTATTATGAGGAGGTAAAAAATGTTGATATAGCAGCATGTGAGCTCCAGAGATAATTGGCAGTCTAAATAACATCTTAAAGGCACCGTTTTGAAGGAACTAGTTATGTTAATGTTCTTTAAAATTCATATGTATAAATGTCAGCCTAGAAAATGTTATTTAATTCTGAACACTTTTCACTCACACCCTCGCTTGTCATTTCCATTATCTTTCTTAAGCCCTTCAGTCATATGATATGAAGCTTTTCTACATCATATATGCTTTCTATAGGCCTAGTAGTAACCGCATATCGTTTCTACTTCAAATTAGCTTTTCTGCAAATGGCTCAGGATGGGCCCAGCCTGAAGAAAGAAGGTGCCTTTGAACTTCAGGCAGGTTGACAAGCTAGAGCTTCACAAATGAAAGCCCCTGCAATACTCACACTTACTGTAGTAATGCCTATAATACTACAATAGGCCTGCTTTGAAATTAGCAGAAGTTGTTGCCAAACCAAATGGATTTAAAAAGGCAAAACACTATAATCTCTTCAAATTCAGCTACCTACAAGCAACTCGTAAGTTGTACGAAGCTTCAGCATCTTTAGTTTGCTATATTATTGTCAGCAAGACATAATATATTTCCTAAAACAAATAGTAATGGTTTCAGTAAGCCCTTTCCAACTAGATTATGAAAATGAAACTAGATATTATGATTAATTTGCCTTTGCAAAATGATCATGATTTTAAAACAATTACATTATGACGTATCTAATATATCAGTTATACCGAAGAGTGACGCCTTCAGTATTCAAGCATGATTTCACTGCATAAACATAATGAACACGACTGAACACGATGCGACATCTACATTGTGAAACTATCTGTGAATTGTGAGAATGGGCAGGGAACAGGAGGTCAGAGGTGGAAAGTTCAGGTTCAGAAAGTACAAATGCAGTTGTGTATAAAGGGTCACATTCACAGAGAACTCAACTGGTTGGTTGAAACAAAATCTTTGTCTGTATTTCTTCTTTCTACCCTTGAACTTTTTTCTTTTTGCAGGAGGGGATATAGTATACTTTCAGAGAAAATAGTTTTGGGTAGGAAAGGGATGGGCAGCACATGTGGATAGATAAAACCAAAAAATAATGCTGCTCTTTTGGCAGTGAGTGAAATGCAATATCACATGGAGGGGTGAAGTAAGGGAGGGTTAGAGGGTAGGGAAACGTGCTAAGGAGTATTAGAGATCAGCTTGTAGCACTGTGAGGGCTGTAGATTCCTACAAGGTACTAGAAGCAAAAACACCAGGATGAACCAATTCGTTAAGGCAGTGTTTCCCAACCCACTTTTCTCCCTCCCAGCTCCCAGCCAATCAGGAATCCGAATACCTCAGACAGGTGCGCTGGGAGCTGAGAGGAAGCAAAATCGTGGACTGTCCCGGGTTCCCCGAGGACTGCGTTGGGAAACACTGTATTAAGGCATTAGTGATAATTGGAGATATACTTCTATAAGCAATTGCAAAAAGCTGGAACCCAAGAGCTACCTCACAAAACAAGTGATATCTCAATTTGTTTTGACCCTCCCAATAAGTTACTGATGGATATAGCTACATTTAGAGATTAATAGTCATTATTGACACACCACAGCGCACAACAACGAAATGTGTTCTGCATTTAACCCATATGTGACAATGTGACGTAGCAGGGGGCAGCTAATTCAGTGCCTGGGGAGCAGTGCTTGGGGGCGGTACCTTGCTGAGGTGGTGCCTTGTTGGTCAGAGATTTGAACCTTTCAATTACGAGTGCATATTCCTAACCATCAAACCAACACTGCCCACAAAAAAACACATTATTACTCAGATAAAAAGAAAGGAAAAGTAAAGCATTGCTGATTTTCTTCCCCAGCATAGCTGAACATAAATACCTCTTTATGCTTTGTGATAAAAAAGCTTAAGAGCTCTTTTTACTGTTATAATAATTTAGGTAATCATTTTATTTATTTATTTATTGTTTACTAGTGCAGCACACAACACAGGAAAACAAATAGCAAATAACAACATTAGACGATGAAGGGGAAAAAACGGTAAAAAGGAAACACACACACACACACACACACACACACAAAACAAGTCTAATAATAAAGTTACCCTTAATTTCTGCCCACGCTAAATGTTTAGTCCTTCTGCGAGCCTTCTCTAGCAGTTCTGTTGCATTTCCCGAGGCTGAATCCACTCACATAGGTAATCATTTCTAAGAAGTATGCATCCTACTGCAGCCTATTCTAGAAGTTGCTCCAGGCAACAAAAGCTTTTGTGTCTTGGTGCTCAGTTTTATTATAGTATATTCAATGTCAGTAGTACAAGCTCTATTCTTATCTTGGAGATTTCAGATTATCATCATTCCATTGTAGAAAATGAAAAATGTTCATGCTGTATAAATCCATTTGTTCATCCATCCATCAATCCATTTTCCAACCGCCATTTGTCTATCATTATAAGATGTCTCTTTGGCAGATTTGGGTTGATTATGTAAAAATATATATTTCTTATTCTTTTTACTGTCATTGGCTACATACCCAGTCCAGGAGTATGTCCTAATTTTTTTTTAAGATGAAATATTCCAACAATGAGCAAAACATCCATGGTTAGTAATCGATACTGACAACCAGCAGACAGGCATGTTGTTAGTGAAATGCAATAAACTCACTCTAGTGACAGAAGAGTTATCTGCTTTTAGGAAATTGCCATAATTGCTTCAGCAACTGTGAAAATGGGACAGTTGTAATGAAAACCTCAGATTGACAGGCAGACAGATAGACAGACAGACAGGAAGATTGAGGCCCTGCACACACCCAGAGCTTTGGCTTTATTTCCACCCCAGGCTCTGTGTATCAACTTTGCATGATCTCCTGCATCCGTGAGGGTTTCCTCTAGTATCTAAGCATGATCCATACCTATAGTTTAGGTGAATTGGTGTCTTTAAATTACCAGGCATTAAACTTCTTAATATGTCTTGTGATGTGAAAAGCAAATGTGATAAATGCTTAGGGGTCTAGCTTGGCTACTTCTTTAGTAAACTAATTTTTAAATATCAGATAGATCAAATGGAGATGAAATATATACCTTAAAAATTTAAAAGTAATAAAGCGCATGTTTTAGTGGAAACAAAATGTGCAATCAAGGCAAGATAAAGTGTCAGGATCGGTGCACGTCTGGTCCTGTCATGCCTGTCTTTTCATTATTTGGCCAGCAGGTGTCGCTGGCCATCCTGTTTCCTCCTCTGTCTTGTAGCCCCTCAGTACCTAGTGTGTTTCCCTATGCTGCAGTGTGACTTAATGGGTGAAGTAAGTAGCTATCATCCAGACTTCCTTTTGTTGGCCAGCCCCAAATATTTGTTCTTTTCTTTGTTTAACATTTGTTATTTTCTGTTCTCTTGGTTTGTTATGCGTATGTATTCCTGCCACAGTCCCCTGTGTTTGATCCCTGCTCCCTGGTTGTATTATGCTCAGTTTTCCTTGTTTTAGTTTCCTTGGTGTTTGAACCTGCTATATCCATTAATTGACCTCACCTGCTCCTCATTGTCCCTGGTTCTTTATAGTCCACACCTGCCCTTTGTTAGTCTTTCTTATTAGCGTATTTAAATGTCTGCCTTTGTCTTATTCTTCAGTCACTCATTATAGCTCTTACTTCGTGTTTGTAGCTATTCTTGATTCCCATGCTAGCTTCCAGTTTTGCTCTGTTCCCTAGTTGTGTTGCTTTCTAGTTAATTTTAGTCAGTTCTTGTTTTCCTGTTTTATTATTGTCCCTCGTGGTACCTTTCTTTTCTGCTTCCCTCCTTTATGTTCTTTTTGAGTTTATTAAAGTCTTCTGTTTGCTGTGAGCCACTCTGTGGTCTTGTCCCTTTTTCCTTTGCCATGCCCCTCGTAACACAAAGAGAGCATTTATAATAATTATTATTATTATTGTTATTATTATTATTATTATTATTTAGGTTCCTGTCTCTGATGTCCTTCAAGCTTAAGATAATCCTTCATTCTGGATTTCATTCACTGTTATGAACTGGCACCCCACCCAGGGTGGACCCTGCCTTATGGACATGGACTGGATAAGCAGTTCTGTAAAATGGATGTATCTAATGTATTTAATCTAATTGATGATAATCATCAGCCACCCCTCCCATCCACATTAAATTAATTTTTGTTAAACTGTTTTGATATCCTGTCTTGATGCATGTACCCATTAAGCATTTGGACATTTTGGACCTTACTGATGTGCATGGTTTTCAGTTACATACTGGAATACCCACTGCCAGTTTTGATCAGTATTATACATTTTTCATAAAACCTGACATTTTGATGTATTAAATCTTTTTTTCCCACTGAAATGAGTCTGTGGGCTAACCAAATAAGAATTGCACTGTACTTGGGATATGTAAGAATAAAACATTGAATCCATGAATCACCACCTTATCTTGAAGAGGTTTGTGTGTCTCCATGATCCTCGGAGCTATTTTGTTAGGGGTAATTGCCCCCGGTATGGTCTCCCATGGCAAATTGTTCCTTGGTGGTGGACCAGACAGAAGTGCGATTCAAATGACCCCCATGAAGTAAAATATCAAGGATCAAGTAATCTCGTCTGGACTGGGGAGACCGGGGCCCTGTCCTAGAGCCAGGACTGGGGGGGAACTCACATGAGAGCACTTGATGATCAGGCCATCCACCCATGGGGTTTGGCCGGGTAAAGGAAAGAAGAATTATATGGATCCCACCTACTGTGCGCCCACCACCTGCAGGGATCCAATGCGCGACAGTTGAAAGAAGGGGCCTTAGCAAACCAATCCTCAGTTTTAGAAACATGAAACCTAACCTCTCTGGTGGGAAAGAAGCCTGAGCTAGTGTAAGAGATGATGAGATACCATCTATATGTACTCGGGCTCTCCTTAATGTACAACATGGGCTTTGGAACCAATCTCCTGTTGAGGGGCTAGACTCTATTCCACTCTGCAGTTGTCCTAGGTAAGAGGCGCTGGGCAGGTGTGGGTCTGCTCATAGCCACTTGATTCAGTGGCACCGAGCACCATTTCAAAGGATTTGACCTTCTTGAAGACCTTGGGTGGGGTGCTGGAAGGCGCAACCTCTGAGAACGCTATTGTTCTACTGGGAGACTTTGACACTTGTGAGCAATCCAACCCAGGCCAGTCCAGTCCAGTCCATCCAGTGCCTTTCACAAGTAATACAGAAAATCCAGTAAAATCACAGTAATGATTAGTAATGAGTAAAACAGTAAAACCTGGAAGGGTGTGATTGGGACATCCGTCCGTGGGTCAAATCTTGGACTCATCTGGAGAAATTTTGACCCTGTCATGGAAAACTGGACCAACTTTTTACCCTCACAAAGGATATTGGAAGGTTCATTGGAGTTTCTTCAATCAATCTATACATGTTTTGTGAACTTGGAAATAGCATAGAACTCTGTCTCTCAGGGGGTCCTGTGCAGGGTGATTTGAAATATAGGGTGCTGGACCCACTGATACAGGCCATTAGGTTCCTGTATAACTGGAGTGAGGATTTGATTTCCATTGCCAGCAAGCAGTAAGCTAAACTCATTTCTACTGATGTTGGGCTCCACTAGAGCTGCCCTTTGTCACCGATCCTGCTCATCATTTTTGTGGACTTTCTAGGTGCAGTCAAAGGGTAGAGGGCATCCACTTTAGTAACCTCAGGATCACATTTATGCTTTTTGTGGATGACGTGAACCTGTTGGGTTTGTAGAGCTGTGACCTTGGTTGTCCTGTGGAGCATTTTGAAGAGGAGTGTGAAGTAGCCAGGATGAAGATCAGCACTTCTACATCTAAAGCTATACTGTAGCTCTCAACTTAAAAAGAGTAGATTTCCCCCTCTAGGTTGGGGATGAGTTGCTGGCTCAAATAAAAAGTTTAAGTATGTTGTGGTCTTGGTTACGTGTGAGGGAAGGATGGAGTCAGAGATTACCAGGTGTACTGGTGCAGTGTCAGCAGTTATGCAGTCTATCATGATGTAGAGAGAGCAGAGTTGGCGGGCGAAGCTTTCGATTTACCAGCCAATCTATGTGCCTGCCACCACCTTTAGTCACAACCTCTGGATATTGACCGAAAGCATAGCTTTACCACACGACCCTGGCTCACACACCATATAGAAGTAGCTGAGAACGATAGAAGCAGCATATAAAATCATTCAACCCAGAATAAGTGAAGCAACCCCCTCCCCCCCACACCCAAAACAGCTGTGTGGAATTTTCAGTAGTCAGAAAGAAACAATGGTGGCTAAACCTTTCCACTGTTTGTCTGTGCATGGTGTGACCGGTACATTAAGACATTGATGCCTCTCCTTTGTCAAGGGTATGTGCATTAAGATCTGTGAAGATACTTTAACACACACACAAATATCTGCTGAGAGTTTTAAAAATGTTAAAGGCTTAACATAATCAAGACTGGGAAAGCAGGCGGCTCATGAAATCTAATTAAATAGAAGGTGGATTTTATATGCAAGAAGAGAAAAATTAATGTGGTTTTATGGAAGAGAGACATCATGTGGATTTTTATTGAATTGCAATAAGTGCAAAATCCCTATAATTGTTTTTTTCCATTTGGGTGGATTTCATATTAAATATTATATTTCTTTTAAATTTCTGCAACTGAAAGTAGTATTGTATTAGTGCATGAGAGATTATAAATGTTAAAATTTTATTCAGTTCACTAGACTGATATTCTGTATTGTTAGGGTTGTTATAAAAGCACTTTATAATTTTTCTCATTCTAATTAAACCCAGCATCCCTCTGAATCTGGATGTTTATTCATTCATCCATTTGCTGAAACCGTTTGTCCTATTCAGGGTCGTGGGGGGGTCTGGAGCCTATGCCGGAGGCTACGGGCGCAAGGCAGGGAACAACCAAGGATGGGGCGCCAACCCACTCTCACACACACACCTGCAGGCAATTTGGCAACTCCACTTAGCCTCAGCATGTCTTTGGACTGCGGGGGGAAACCGGAGTACCTGGAAGAAACCCCACGTCAGCACAGGCAGAACATCAAACTCCACATGTTTGGAACCCTGCCAAAGAATCCAGGTCTCAGAGGTGTAAGGTGACAGTGCTAACCACTGCAGCACCATGCCAACACTGCATCTTTTTTCTGATTCTGTAAAATTTTTGAACAGTGATTACTATATGAGCAGCCCCTGCTGGCTAAACATTAATGAAAAAACCCCATAAACGAATAGTACACTGTAACAAATATGGTAGTGTAGCAAGTATCAGTCTTGCGTCTCCAGTTTTAGAGGTTGAGATCCCATCCCTGCATATTCTTCTCTTGTTCTGTGAATTTCCTCATGAGCAGGTAAGTGTGATTGTGTTTCTGAAGTGCCCAAAGTGTGTACGCCCTTGTGAGGGACTTCCATCCATGGATCGACATGTTACACAAAATCTAGTAAAGAATACTTACTTTCAGGGCTGGGCTGGCCATCAGGTATATCAGTGATGCACCATGACCCCCAGTCAGCAACACTTACTGTGGACGACCCCCCGGTAAAATTTATCATGGGGCCATGGGGGACCCCGAAGTCCAGGCCTGAATTTTAATTCCAGTCCAACTCTCCTTACATTTCCATGTAAAACAAATGTTTGATCCCCTCCGGGAGCCGAGACCTTATCGTGGTGGAGGGGTTTGCGTGTTCCAATGATCCCAGGAGCTACGTTGCCTGG
>JAODJX010000035.1:7583163-7601995 GCA_026776945.1 Isichthys henryi | reverse complement strand
GAAAACCCCACGACGACATGGGGAGAACATGCAAACTCCGCACACATGTGACCCAGGCGGAGACTCGAACCTGGGTCTCAGAGGTGTGAGGCAACAGTGCTAACCACTGCACCACCATGCCGCTCCTGGGCATTAAATAATGGCCCAATTTTCAGTAAACTGCAGACCGCAAACTTTAACACCTTGGATAATTCTTTTAATACTCTCCTCCCCGAAATTTTGCACGTTGAAAGGGAACTCCTAAAAATGCATAGGCAATATGTCCAGTCGCAAAATTAATTGTGTCTCTGCCTTTCGGCTGATAACTTTTCACTCTGTGTCTTTAGCAAATCCGGACAGTACCATTCTAATGCCAAATTATGGCTGTGCCTGGTGCAAACCTTTAGCATGCTTTGCTGCATCAGTACCAGTAAATGGGTATCATATTAGATCAGATGCCCTTGGACAGAGAACTGACTGGCCAAAACTAAAAATACTTTCTAGGGTACAATCAACCACATGACACAAGATATCACACACACACACACCACCTAGTCGTGTCCTATCTTTTTGGGGATCGCTCATTTATTTCTATGGGAAAAATGCTAATGCTAACTGTGACAATCTTAACTCCTACCCAGTTCTAATCATAACCGTAAGTAACCATAAGTTTTTTCATTGCAGTAACATATTTTTTATAAAATAGTTTTCCCAAGGTAAAAAAAAAAAAAAAACGGGTATTCATCACATTGTGGGGACATTTGGTCCCCGCAAGGTAAGGTATACCTGGACACACACACACACACACACACAGTCTTTCTGACCTGTTTATTGTCAGCCTTCCCAGCCTAGTCAAAGTCAACCTTGGACCCCCAGAGGTTTTGCTTTCACCTATATCAAATTATGCAGCTGTGTTTCCCATCTTCCTCTCCTCCCTGGTCTTCTGGCTTTTATTAGCTATTCATTTACACAGCTGTCACCCTAAACTGTAACATGTTCGTAAATGACATTGTTTGACTCATTGTTAGGCAACCATGTTAGGAAAGGCGCCGTATAAAAATAGATTGGAATTTAGTTATCGTTCTATACTGTGTTTGTACATTAAACAACCTGGTAACACTTTACTTAAGACCATGTTTTTAGTTATTTATAAACACATTCATAATGTGTTATAATGCATTCATAAAGTATTATAAACATGGCTATAAATATTTATCAATAGGCGTAACACATTATAGCCATGGGTATTATGCATTATGAATGCTATATGAAGCTCTCATGTATAATGGACTATAGGTATCTATAGTGCATTATAGATGAGAGCTTCATAAGGCAGTCATAATGCATAATAAACATGACTTATGTTTTATGTCTTTTTATAAATATTTATAGCCATGTTTATAATACTTTATGAATGCATTATAACGCATTATGAATGTGTTTATAAATAACAAAAAACATGGTCTTAAGTAAAGTGTTACCAATAACTTTTCATTTGTCAGAATATTTAAATATTTATACTACTTTAAAATTCATTGGTGAATCATATGGTATGGAACAAATGGCAGTTTAGTGTAATGGAACCAACTACACAAAATGAATAGAACTGGAAAAAAACCTAATTGAAAATGCATAATAACTGATATTTTCATTAAAACTGGATTTTCTTTGTTAATATCTGGACTTTACAGTGTGAGTAGCTGTGTTTGCATGTTGTTTCCACTGGGAACATGGATGTCCTGCAGCCCCAAAACACACCGTTTGGGTAGATTGGTGTTAGTGTTATATAATGATGATCTGCATATTTGCCCTGTGAGGGTTTAGAACATGCTCCATAATTGCTGGAACAAGTTTCAGACCCTCTGCATCACTGCATAAAACGTTTACGAATTTATGGTGTCCGTCATGTTCCCATAATGGCAAATGCTTGAAATCAATACATTTCTTTTTGAAGGAACGTGGCACCCTCTAGAGTCCAAATTAATAATCGACACACAAATACATTCGCGTACATATGACTTCAAATAAAAAAATAAAATTTGCAGTATGATACATTTCACCCCATACAGTATGTCTGCTTGAAGGGATATCCATGTGGATTTTTAATATGCAGTTCACCCATGTTTCCAGCTCTGTATCAGATGCATAATATTTCCATAAAACTTATATTTTTGAAAAATAATTTCCCATTGTGTGTTTCCCCACAAGGGATTAAAGACAAACTAATGAATCTCTGCTTCTACTGTAGATTATCAAAATGAAGGCAGAGTTTCAATAAAAAAAATACAATCAAATGACTCAGATTTTACAAGTAACTATGCTATTCTAGATAAGACAAATATTTTCTTTGACAATTGCAGAAAAGGATAATTATGATTGCTTTGTTGTTTATTTTCTCATTCAATTTACAAAAAAAAAAATGATTGATTATATTTGCGCTACTCTTTTATTACTCTGTTTTACAGTTTGCCATATTTGGGCACAGATTTACATTCAGAAAATGTTGCGAAGAGTAGTACAATTTACCTGAGATCCCACAGTCACAGAGTCTGTCCAGAATACTGAACCACACACTTCAATTTAAGGGTTAAATATATAATTAATGCTTGACAAATATTCACACATTATGTTTGTTGAAATTTTTTAAAATCCAGTGTTAAGGCACCTCAGTTTAACATAACAGTACAACATAAATATTGACAAAAAAATCCAGTGACAGCGGGATAATGAAATTTTAAAGGACTGTCAACAAAAATCAATTCAATTCTATTGTTCTAGGCAATGAATGCAAATTTGGGCAGCTCACAGATGATCACCTCTTAACTTTTCCAACTTATTTCTAGAAACGGCTAATATATGTTACTATTGATTCTCTGAGAAACTTCTCATATATGAAATACTAAAATATGAAAAAAAGAGTCCCTGTTTGCACAAATCACTGAAATTGCAGTATGCAAAATTTCAGTGCGAGAAATGTCATTTTTAAATAATTAGCTGATTTCATTTTACCAAAAAAGTCTCAAATGTTTCCTTCAGTCTAGGCTGAAGAAAACACACTAAGACCAGAATATCAACTTCATTATATGCCTGTTTGAACACACCATTTATAAACACACAGGAAGTTATATCCGTCAAATCACGTTGCTTAAATGTTTTATGACCCTACAATAATTTTAACAATGGAGAAATTACATGATATGAAATGTTTGTTTAAAAAAGTTTAAATAGATGGAGGTGTGCGGATGAATATTTTAACCATGCAAATGCAATGAATCAAATACTCAACACATTAACAAAAAACATATGTAGGTTTCACTTGATTCATTTTATTACGTGGAAGCAAATACTTATAATACAATGATCAAAATGTCAAAAATGCTATCAGATATCATTTATAGGATAATTTAGACATCCTTGTGATTACTTTACTTTCTGAAAATATGGACAGATGCTGTGACCTATACATTCACCTTTATGACCAGAGTGCTCCACTATTTTAGGTTTCAGAGGACATTAGGGGGTAGAATGACTAATGATTTTACACTGTTGACTTCTCATGAATGATCCACAACTTGACTAGTGGACAAGGTTAAAAAATAGAATAATTTAGCATCAGACTCCTAAGTAACATGCATTCCCCCAAATCAAACTGAAATCAAAATATAGGTATTTGAAGTGATCTTTCAAAAGATGTGATGTATTGAAATTACTGGTAGTATAACACTGTGTAATATTATGATAACAAAAATCTGCTAAGTGACTGGCTAAATCCAGTTAGCTAGATAACAATGTCATTTTGGATGACGGAAATTATTCTTACAGCTAATGAAGTCAGGATTGATTGCTGCAATAATTTAATGCTTATAATTATCTTAAATAGATATTGACAACTACAACAAAAATAAACACTTTTGTTAAAAATGTTTGAGTGAAAAATTTCATTGACATTTAAATAAAGTTGAATAATTATAGCAACACTGTGCTTTTCCATCCACACTGGGACGTTTCAGAGGGGACTTGCAGATTACTCCGGTCTTCAAACACTTGTAGTCCATCTGACTATATTCAGGTTTTGAAATCGTAATTAGATCACAGTATTCAAGTTTTAAATAAAATAATTTAATTCTGCAATGGGCAATTTTGCAGAATGTTTATTCACGTGCATGAATTAATCCTAAAAACATTTTATTTTTCATATGGTCTAAAGAGAACAGAACTGACTCTCAACTAATTTGTGAAAGCCCAATAGATTTTTTTTTTTACGTCCTGTGTACAAAAGACTTAAGTCTGTCATTGAGGCAACTATGAAACTATTTGGCAGTTTTAGAAGGCACTATTTCTCTTTTTCTGAATTCATGAGGTGCTTTTTGCAAATTTCTATGGGCTAGTTTTCAATGTATTTAATATTTTATACCATAATTCATCTTCTCTACATGTACTGACAAAACTGGGTAAGAAAATACTTCAGTAATTCACTAGTGAAGTCAAATCTGAATCACTCCCACGAAGCGTTTTTATAGGATTTTTTTTTTTTTTTTTTTATGAAACACTTCATGACACGATGATTATTATGGAAACATGTTTTACACTGGACAGGGCAGCTGAAAAAAAAAAATCCATACAAAAGGCCTTATCCAAGGAGAGACTGGCTCCCAAATATAGGATGCACTTCTCAATGACTCCAGTACAAAAAAAAAAATCTTGAATCCACAAACATGTTACTCAGAAACAGAAATTTTACATGGAAAACTTCAATGGAATAGAGTATAATAGTTATGAAATCTTGGTAATACATGACATAGAAAATAAAGTGCCACAACTTCCCTGAAATTGTAACATTTTGTTTAAGGCTTTCTTATATCAATGCCCTGCTTTGTTAGAGTCAATACTATTTTACAGTGCTGACTCAAACTAATTTTAGAGAAAATCTTTCTAACAATAAACTATGCACAATCGTTGTTATTTAGAAAAATATACATAAAATGTACGTCATAGTGCTTCACAATAAAAGGAATTCACTTTTCTTCCCTTCAGAAATAAATATGCGCTGCTTAAGGGCTTCATACTAACCCAAACCATCCAAAAGTTAAATTTGCCGCCAATAAATTCCCACCGTTAGAAAATGGGGTCCTAACTAAGTTTACAGGGCTGAAGTCCGGCAGGTTGTAAAGACCATATAGGTCAGCTAAGCCACTTCAATGAATCGATTAAACACTTTGGCTGAGAGAAAGGAGAAGCAAACACTGCTGCCTTAAGGGCCAGTATGAGACACGGATGCTACAGAATGTTGCATCAGCAGAGAGAATGCCTTTAGCTCCCTTTAGTTTAGTGATCTTTCTGGATGGACAGGACTCAGGACTCAGTAATGACCAGTGTCTAGACTGGGAGATGTTCTGGGCTAGTGGTACCCAGAACAAACATGTGATTCAGTTCCCATTATAAACGCTTTCATGACACATCTAGTAGCAACATTAATGATAATAATAATAAACATAAATGCATAATGCATAAAACAAGCATCCAGTAGTTTTTACAAAACAAGCAAGCTTTAAATAAAAGATTGCAATGTATATTTAAAATAATTTCTTTATCTATAAATTAATTTGTTGTTCTCCTGTTGTTGTCCCACTATAAAATATATAATAATAGAAATGCAAATATATTACTATTAGGGGCATATTACACATGTTGAAACCATAAGTAGTTCTAATACACAGTTAATAAAGACCATATTTAAATGTAAAATAATGAATAAACTATTTATACATGTTAATTTTCATACTGATATAATGTGCATGTTACACCATAAGCTTTAAAAATGTCACGTTGTTAAATACTTTTAGTGGGGGTTACAGATGTAAAAATTTGAGCAGGAGATGGAATTCAGAGAAAGGTGAGAGAAAAACATGCATAAGTTTACAGCACATTTTAAAGTCCCAATGAAAATATATTATTAGCTTATCATTACAAGTCATAACAAGAAATATTAAAAGTAACACTACCTTGTTAACATAACACAATTCTAAATAGAAAACCTAAACAGAATTAGTGCACAAACAGTGAATACAGTGTTTTAAATATCATCCTATGCTTTCCCTCAAATGTCTTATTAGACATTTAATTGCTAAAAAGTTAATAGAGCAATTCACAGCCTGTTATTAATTTAGACAGTTACATGTCTGTGGATTATATCAGTTTGAACATTAACTTCTACAAATAACCCTGGGTCTAAAAGACACAGTTTCCCATACAACAATCGTATGGTGTTTTAAATGTATAGTGAACTGAATTATTCCATTGTTCGCAGCACAGAAGCCTTCCCTTAACAGGAGGGAAACTCTGGTCGGAAACATCAGTTTTGGTTTAATTACAAAAAATGACTAGGGATAATTAGCACAAAAAATTCTCTACAAAAATGTAAAAAATACACTGAAAACAATTTGCACTAAGCCAATGAAAAATAATTGTCTTCACAATTTAAACACAAAGCATTAGAGTGGTGAGTGTCAAGAGTGCAATTTTTCAGCAGCATTAACTGGTGACATAACGTGTTTTCTGGAAACCAACAATAACAAAAAAACGACTGTATGGGGGGATTTCCAAGGTACATTGATTTGCTTTTTCAAGCAATGGTTTTTAAAGCTTGGTCTTAGGCCATTTTTGCATATGCTGGTTTGGCTAAATGCTTATTAATGAGTTTTGATTGCTGCAGATTAAATGATTATTATGATTTATCATGACATTTCGTCAAACTTTATAGAGATGTTTTCTCTACAGAAGAAAGCTTAAAAAACACATCTTGCTCTTAATACAATTATACAGTGCAAGATGAATTAATTATTAGATAGGTAAAGTACCTTGAACAATGAAATGAGTGGCTAATTTATCAGAATAAAGCTCAATAAAATTTTTCATACAACTGCACCCATATTACTTTCCTTAAAGAGACGTGTAAAGTTAGTATCTTCTAAAAAAATCTTGATTGTAAACTCCATTAATTAAGAGATCAGTCAAGCCAGCATACGCAGTGGTTCTTCAAGAATGCTTTGAAAACCACAGGTTTAAATTAAAGGCAATTATTTGCTCTGATTGCAACAAAACACAACAAGGCAAGATCGCAAGATGGTTATATTTATAAGTTACCCAGTGGAATATTTGTACAATCCTTTTTGATCAAAAATAAATATGGAAATAAATAGATCCAGCAATGTATATTTTCATACAAAGCAAATTAAATCGAAGACAAATGTGAGAGGATAATTTGATTAAGACTAAGCTTGCCCTCGTATATCAGAATGGTTCTCATCTTACACTGGCTACCTACACGCCCTCCCTTCATAATCTTGCCTGGAATGAGAAGCCTTCCGCTGTTCTCTAAGTGTACCCCAGATTCTCCATCTCACTGCGGTAACGCTGCTCTGACACCTTGCTCTTGTGCTGCTTGCTTTCGAGGTGCAGGCGGAAGTCGGCTTCCTCGCAGGCCCCGGAGTTGCACATGGAGCAGTAGAACTGGCCGCTGGGCGTCACGCACATTGCCAGGTCCCGGGGAATCCTCTGGCGGGGACGTGGGTGGTAATACGGACCTGGGGGACACGTGAGCGGGAAACCTCGTTAAAAAGGAAATTCCAGTATCCTTACTGCCAAAATGAAAAACAAGTAAGAAAGAAAACAAGCAGTGGTACTGATGCAAGCAGAGTCCGGAAAAGGGAAAATAATCTATTCATAAATCTTGGGCGTCCTCAGTTGTACCATGAAGCTGGGCTGAGCAGAGACAGGGCGAATGAGATTCCGGAGGTGAAAAACAGTACATCACATGACAAATATCCAACATGGATGCCTTTGTTATTGTTTTTCAAGGCAATGTCACGCCCTTTGTCTGTCTGTAACGCAATGGATTGATCACTCTAGTCTAAAGATTAATTCTTAAGCTAAAGCTTAGAATTAAAGTATAAAATATCCAGGGAACACGACCTGGAGCCGACCCTAGGTCGCACTGGGCACAAGACTAGAACACACCCTGGAAAGGACGCCAATCAAATTATAAAACACAGATATTCATTATGCACAGTTCCATACACCGGAAGAAAAAAAATCTACTTTCTCTCTAAGAAAAAGGCCACAAAGCTGTGAACTTCCAGTTTTGCTTTCGTTGTCTCGTCAGCCTTCATATTCGACATACCCTAACATGTGTCAGTGTCCCATCCTGCCACCTTATTAATATGCAAGAAAAAAAACTAAACATTTTGTCTGATGGCTAGTGTTATATCAGACATGAAGTGATTTCAATGCCAGGTCACAACCAAAGCATGAAGTTTGTTATGAAAGTGTCAGCCATGGCTGTCAAAATCTGTCAGTGCAATAAACAATTAGCATAGAACCATCTATGCTGTTTATATTCGTGAACTAGAATAGAGACTCGACTTCTCACATTAAAGTTGCCACAAACTAGCCAAGAAAAAGGTATTGGCATCAGTAGACCTTGTTATTTACACTACCAGCTGGCAGGTACAGATCTAGAAAGGCTATTTCTGTCTCACTAATTCATAATTTTTACACCTATCTTATTGAATCTGTCATTTGAAGAATATTCAGCAAATCAGCATGAGGTCATGTAAAGGTTGCTAGGTAGGCATACAGAGTTATTTTAGCTCAGCTTTTAAATATCAAATATCATACACATATAACGTCTCTGAATTTCCACCTCAGTGTTCCTGTCTTCTGCATCACTGAAAATGCTCTGTAAATGATTCTGTTTGTATAACATCATTAGCAACTCGGGGCCTGTCTAATTCCTTACCTTCAAGCACGGAAAACTACAACACAAATCTGTTCACAATTTAATTGGACATATGTGCATATATTCAATCTTGAATTTATCTGACATTTGAATTTAAGGCTACATGTGATACAGTCACCAAAAGGACTACATAAAAATTTGTAAAAATTCATCATATTAACTATACCAGGAATCCTCATTTAAATTTTTATACACCACATAGGAAATTAGAATATATTATAAAAGTAATTAATAATTACACAATGTCCTAATCAGTTTCTACGTGCAACCAACTATTTTCTAGAAATGCATGGTTTATAAGATTCCTGTAGAACATTTCATTACAATGTAGGTTACCTTCCAAATGTTCATAAGAAGAAGGAATCAAGGGAACCAGAGACTGACCATAAATGGCTAGGGAAGTGAATGTTAATAACACGATCAACAAGGTGTTACCAAAAGTTAAAGGTAACTATGTACACATGAAAATTTGAAAGCTTGGCACAGAGATCTGAAAACTGCATGGTGCTGTTGTGTTGCAGAGCGCTGTAGTGATGGTTATATAAATAATACCTGCAGACCTTTTCTTCTTCCCCCAGAAAATGTAGTACAGACTTTAAATCATTATTTCATTTGTTACTTTATATAGTTAATCCAGCATACACATGTTTAACTTTCAAAAGAAAATATTAGAAACGCTGAAGTAATACTTCATGTCACTAGCTAGATATTTTCATGTCACCGAATCAAGTCAGGTCACGCTAACAAAAGCCCAAATGGTACAAAAGCCCAGCGATTTAGTGCTTTGTCAGTGTGACCAGGGCATTAATTTGACTGGAATGGAAGGATGCTTTCAAACAAGGCTAAAGGAAAAAGATAGTGACTCAAACTGCGTATCAGCAACGAGAGCACATGGGGATGTACAGTACCTGACACATTAGGAAGCACATTCCTGCGATTCCTGACCGGTTTGAACTCGTTTCCGTCTTTCCTCTGCCACCTTTGGCTCAATTCCGATGAGTCTCTGCAATAAATAAATAAATAAATGATCAAATGAATTAATGCATGAATGATTGAATAAATGAATATGAATATTGCTGCAATTACTACTGTTATCCACGATCATTAAAGGGTGTGACGATAGACTTTATTTCCTTTGTTAACTTATTAACTTTATTTGAATATGCAAATGTGTCATAAATTTGATGCAGTGGTAGCTGCATAGCTACTATGTCCTGTTTTAGCAATATTAAGTGATTGTCTGACTGTTTAACTCACCTATAGGAAGAGCTCTGGAATAGCCTCAATTAATCATCGTTTACAACTAGTTGTTAAAACTAGCTTCTGAGATAATAGAAGTTACCAAGCTGAAAAATGCACAAGAATGTATTATTAATAAATAAAATTTTTAACTGTTTTTCTGTAACATCAGTCATCAGTTGAGACACCAGTAATTGGTTATTTATTTGCAAGAAACTCAATGTCATTTCATGAAGTTCACAAACAAGGTAACTAGTGCTGGATTTAAATTTAAATTTAATTTTCAATTTAAAAATATAAAGTTCAACAATAATATTGAGTTGTCCACACACACACACACACACACACACACACACACAAACACTCAGCTCAACAATAATCTATTCTTCTTTTAAGATCACGTTATAATTTTTAGTATGGGACGGTGGTAACACTGACACTGGCAAAGAGTGAAATCTGAAAGACATGGCTGAATATGGTGCATGGTTTCTGTTTTGAGGGGACAGCTCTAAGTGAACAGCAGACGGGATTGCCAAGCGTATTGATATTCGTAAGTAAGGGTTAATGCCCAAGCTAGGTGTTATATGTTTAACATGCTTCTTGTCGGGTGGTTCTTTGCCTCTGCAGCCATTATGGGCAATCCCTGACTTATTTATTGTTTAGGGATTAGTAATGCCGGACTTATGTGCCATCTTGTTTAGGCAGATTAAACAAGACTCTGAAGTATGACTGGACTACAAATACATTACATCAGTAAATTAATTTGGTATGTAATCATTGACCACAGGTCCTGGCCCTCAGCTTGAAGCACTATTGTTGTCTAAGTGATCTGCACAATTTCTTTGCTTTTATAACGTCCATTAAATTTATGGTTAGTTATAATTAAAGAATACAGTCGCATACTGATTTATGATTCACCTGGCTGGCACAACCTGTGCGGCTATTGAAAACTGATCAACACCGTTCAGATTCGAGAATTCAGTAGTGCCGGTATAAGCACTGCTTAACATTGGTGTTGGTATATTCTCACCCAGCCCTACTATGAAGCAATGTAAATTCGACCCGACTGAGACCTAGGGCAAGAAACTGAAACTATTATACTTCAACTAACAAAAAAAAACAGGCAGTTACATACCACAAAGAATAAGCTTTTAAAACAAATTAATAGCCTGGCTGATCTGAAAATTGCCATTTTTTTTCTTCTCCAAATTTTGGCTAGAATCTGTAAAGGCCGTTCCCTACCGTAAATAAATAAAGCTGTAAAGAATAAATTCATAGTCCTTTGGTACTGTGTCTCTTCGGAGAATCTTTGAGTACCACTGGTTTGACTATATGTCAAATGAGCGGTTGCTAGCGGAGTCCCGAATGAGGGACATTACCTGTATTGTGAGGGAGCGTCAGTTACGGCGCTACGGCCATGTGGTGTGTTTCCCTGGGGTGATCCGGCTAGCAGGATCCTCATTGCTGAGGACCCAAGCGGTTGGACCAGGCCGAGGGGATGCCAACGTAACACCTGGCAGATAGATGGCCATTTCCGGAGGGTAGGACTGGACCGTGTATCTACCTGGGGGATCGCTGGCCGGGATCCCGAGGAGTTTCGCTGTGTGGTGGGTGCGGCAACACGCTGCATCAGCATATGCTCCACAACCTGACCTGACCTGGAGTTTACATATTTCTATCTACACGTTTGCTTGTCCGTCTTGCTTTACTGCTACATGTCTTTGTGCTGGCTTATTGGATTCCTGGTGCAATGTGTCATGAATGAAACTGCTTTTGCAGAATCCAGGTGAGACTCACAGGTAGGTGTTGCTCTGCTGGGCCTCGGCTAGCCTCAGCCTTTTTGCGTGGTTCTTCCCCTGGTAATGGGCCTGTGCTACGGCGGGGGAGCTGAAGGAGGCGTCACATAGCTTGCAGTAATCATTCTCCGTGGCCAGGATCACTCGGCTGGCTCCCTTCAATGAAGTGGGTGCAAAAGTCAAGATTATTGATGATGGTCCTTCTGCAGGGTTAAAACCAAATCCAATGAAAGTTCCCAATAATAAAAAGTGACAAAAATTTACAACTACCTGTATACCCATGAACCAAAGGTGTGCCGTTATCAAATCTACTTAAACATCATTCCAGTGTTATCTTTGTTTCAAATTTTAATTTAAAGTTTTATTGTATTCTGGCAACACAGTGAATTTTTCTTGCCACAGAAGTCTGTGTGTGTGTGTGGAGGGCTGGGGGGGGAATGGGGTATAAGATAAGTATTACAATACAATGCGCAATATAAAAGTGCACTATAAGATATAAGAAAGTAGGTATAATAATGAATAAGTAATAAGTAATGTGATATGCGAATGAGGCAGTTACATGGAATGAGCAAACTGACAATAATACAATAGTGTTGAGGAAGTGCAGTAAGTACATTAACCATACATGTGGTATGCATCTTCATATGCAACAAATATTTTTTCTTCTGGAAAACTAATGACTCCCTTATGAACACTAGGGCAATTAAAAAAACACAATTTAACAAAGTTTATTTTCTTAGAAAATTGTTCAGGAAGGCATAATGTGATTGGATCTTAATTTGGACATTGATAAGCGCGCACACACACACACACACATACACACACACACACACACACATTAAACGGCTGATTAAGATGTCAAAATACAGCTGTACTGATGACCGCAACCTACTTTATAAAAATTCACATATCACGTAAAATATACTTGTTCCATTTAATAATTATTTTAATAGTTTACTTTATACTTTACTATCATTCTCAGAAACAATGAACAACACAATGTCAACAAAATAATTCTATGTTCTGGGATTTACACACATTTACTTTGCGCTGTTTGTACCTGCTTGCATGCCGTAGCACTTTCCGTCGGTGGATTCGTTAGGGGCTGTAAGGAAACAGGCTCTGCTGCCTCAGTTATTCTTAAAGGAGGTGGTTGCTGACTGCCAGCATAAAAATTTCTTAGCTTCTTACTGTGGTTTTTACCCTAAAAAGGAAATAAATCACTATTCAGTTTCTGTTTGCTTCTATGATAATTCAAAAAAATTGACAGGACATACTATCACATCATACATTGAAACATGTCTATTAGGGCTATCACTATCGATCATATTAATGTTTGAGTAATCTACTGATTACTATGGTGAATAATCAAGTAACCATTTAATTAATATATATAGCAATTGACAAGAGGTGGGAACCAACCCCGGACAGGACACAAGGCCACTGCAGGGCACAGTCACTCATGGTCAACAGAGGCACTCCAATTCACTTAAGTTGAATGTTTTGGGACTGTGGGAGGAAACTAGTGGATCTGGTGTAAATCCACGCACACATGGTAAGAACACACATATAGTGGCAGTCTGCAGTGACAGCCCCACCTACTGTGCCACAGTGCTGCCACGAGGCCTGCACTATGCGCAATGCTAATATCAACATCACATGCACACACGCATGCATTTACCCCATCGGAAGAACTGCGACAATCAGTATAAGTCACTAATTTTGTCTTGAAAATATTTTGAAAAGGACATTTTTCAAGTAATTAATAATAACACTCATAAATATGGTGGAAGCAAAAGAGAAAAAATAAAGTTTTGGGTAGTACAGCTTTAAAAACACAGCTTTAAAAAAAATTATCCATCGCACTGGTATTGTCCATCTATTTGTTGATGCAAGGTGATAACCTTTTGCTGGTTCATATAAAATCATTATATGTTCTAAACCTCCAAATTACGTTAAGGTCATTTAGACAAACTTGATTCTGCAACCAGTATGGCCACTACAATAACCAAAATACTTTAACAACCTGTCAAATTGCCAAATTTCAACTCAATGAGTATGATGACATTGCTGCCACAGTAGTTACTACAAAACGAATTTGACGATGCTAACTAGTTATTTTTATTTAAACTGCAGTATTTCCCTACACCCCTGGGCCTGTGAACAATTATTTTTCTCTTGAATGAGCTTTAAGAAATACACTGAGATAAAGCTTGTGTCATGACAACATAACTGCTGCGGCAGCATTGTGAAAGCCTGACGAGCTCAACCAAAGACTAGATCTTGATTGATTTTCAAATTAATTATTATTATTATTATTTAAGCATCACACAGACGACATGGCTTAATCCATTGTAGGGTCCATCAGCACGCATCTATATTTTCTACGCTCATACTGGGGTGTTAGGGTGAATGTGAGAATTGATGTGCTGCTGACCAATTTATATTCATAGGTCCAGCTGTGCAATTTGTCTTCTTGAAGAAATGGCAGCACAGTTACATGCGGGACCAGCAATAGGCCGACGATGACGAACCTGATAATGTGCCTGAGCCTGTTGGGCTGAATTCAGTGTGACGTTGCAGAGCTTGCAGTACAAAGGCTTACAGAGCTCCTCCAGGGTGATTTCCTGCTCCCCTCCCCCTGCCTGACAATCCTCTTCCTGAGCCTTAGGACTAGGGGGGGGTAATGTAGGGGCAGGGGATCTATGCAGAATTTGAACATAGGGAGGGGATTTGGCAGACAAGGGAAGAGATAGAGAAAAAGGTAGGGGATCTGAAGGAACAACTACTGGAGGTCCAAGGGGCTGAGAAGTTGGCATCGTCTGGAAAGGCTGCTGCTGTGGCTGGCACATTAGGGTAATGGGTGGCTTCAGTACAGAATCAGGACCTGAAAAAACAATTCATCCAGGTTAAACATTCGTTCTGACTGGCACAGCTAGTTCTGGGGAAGTTACGTAGCTGTTGAACTGACATGCATGGCTTTTATAGTACTCCTGTCATTGAATAGAGCAAGCATCTCTTCGATTCATTAAAAATTTAACATTGGTAAAATACAAGGGCTTTGTGGCTTGACCCTAAAGAGAAAGTAAAAATAGGACTAATTACAGAAGAATGCAAATTATCATTTGAATGCCTTTGTTAGAACTTACTTTGCTTTTAAGCTTGCTATTGTATGCTTAATGCAAATAAATATGTACTTATAATTTTATAAAAATGAGATTCACCTTGTTACTAAGCTATTAATGCACCTTCATTGTTTCACGATTTTATCCATTTCCTGTATGACTTTCAGCTTTATTGACTGATTATCTTAAGTATTACTATTCAGACTATGTGAATAGAGGTTGGGTACTGGGTCTACGTGTTTGTGAATTTGATTTGAACCACAAGAGGACTTCCACAATTTTCCAATACAAAATAACACATGTAATATTATTTTGCAAACAAAAATGTAGATTTTGCTTTCTATGTAAAGGCACTAGAAGTCAAACCAGAAATGACTATTACTTTGGAGGGTACTAAACCAAAAATAGAGGAAGGACCTACATACGATCTCAAGGTTGAAGTATGTCACAGCCCTACTGCAGATGCACTCTATGTGATATAATGATAATGAGTACAAATATTTTAACTATAGGAGTTGATGATGATGATCTTACACTCAATCTGTGTGAACTTTTTTTTGTCCTTATGATACATGTGTGAGAAAGACCTACAACATGATGGTGTTTTATCCAAGGCTCACCTTGTTCTGAGAAATTTCTGAAAATGCATGACCTGATCTAAAATAATAATAAACATCTGCGTAATTACTGTATTTATAAAGATAAATGAAGGATGCAGAAACACTCCCAATTATCTTGAAATCTGTTCTCGAAGAAGTATTTATAGAAGCATAAATTCTTCAATAATGCATTTAAAAATGAGTATTTTATCAACATATAATACTCCGTTACTAAACAATTAAATACTATTAAATAAACGCAAAGGTCTGCAGGATGGGTATATCTCCTAGTTTCTGACACACCTGTACACGGTCCACAGGACTGCCTACCGGCCGCGAGGTCGGTGTACACTGTCTGGGGAGGGGGAGGGGGAGGGGGAGGGGCGCTGGCAAATCGGAATTTTACAATGAATCCTGATTTCTTTTTATGCTTTAAGGAGTCATTATGGAGACACGTTAATATATTACAAGTGCAGATCTGTACTTATTTAGCAATGTGAGGATTTGGCATTCATTACGACTTACTGACATTTTCACTATAATGAAACGCCCATCGTTATGTTCACGATACTGTCGACGGCTGGACAATATATTTTGGAATATAAATTTGTATATATATTTATATATATATCTTCCATATACAAGATTTTACAGATCAGTTAAGTCGTGCAGTTAGCTGGACGCCTAGCCGTGTAGCTAATGCACAGTGCATCACCGAAATCGCAGTCTCTCCGGTCTCAGAAAAGGAGCCATACATTGTCAACCACGGACGTTCCTTACCTGCTAAGCGAGGGAAATAGGTGCTGCCGGTCCCGTAATTTAAAGGCTGAGGACTGTGACTTCTAAAGTGATCATTACTTTCATAATAAGCACCATTATTTTTTACATTCATCGCCATCTTCACCGCATCCTTAGCGAACTTCTTCCAGCCAGACGTAGCTCGGGGTTTTGTATTTTATTATGGCCCAGGAGGGGGAGCGGTAACAAAAGAGGTTTAGAGAACAAATAATAATAAAAACAAGGTGATCCCATAGAAGATAAATCCAACCACTTATTCTTTAGATGTACAATTATAATACAAAACAACTGTCTAAATACTATAGATAATGCAGCGAGTAAGATTAATATGCTTGCGTACCATCAGATTTGGTATCGTCCATTTCCTATAACAGAACTCGCATACAGTAGCCCACGAGTTCGTTTTATAAATATTGCTAAAAGATGTCGAAATCTGCAGTGTAAGCCAGTATTTACAAGATGAATTATAAAGACTGGACATTATGGAAAAGAAAAAAATATATATGCTACTTTAGAAGGACAACTTCACAAAAAATTAGTGAGAACGGATGCATACAGATTTTTTAATAATAGCAGGTAAATTCGCAATTGAAACTAAATAATTCAGTACACTTCGTACCCCCGAAGTGCTGTACAATAATGGGGTGTACATTACATTCTTATTATTATACATTTATGTAGCTTATTATTACATCTCAAGCTCCGCATTATGCAACGAAACGTATTATAATTGACACAGTATATACGTGAATCACAGTCATTCGGGATATAGTTTTGCTACAGTATATACATATTATCAAGAAATGGTGTCATATGGCTCAGATGAGGTCTTGATCTTGGCGATAATGTCTGAATCACGTGAACACAGATACTTTTCTTAATTACATGTCTATTACTTGAAGTCCGTAGTCAATGAAAATTGACAGTAACATATTTCGCATACGATATGTATAACGCTGAAATAAAACTGCTTGATGTGCATGATACTATACAACTCATTGCATTACTCAAATATGGATGTTCTGTACGTATATTTTGCATATTGTTCCGATTAGGTTTCGTGTATTCTGGAGTCTACACGATTAATGGGTATTTGAAAATAAAAGATTTGTTTTTTACTTAGTAGTCATTTTAGCACGTGTTTAATGATGTACTATGTAATCCATGCTGTGCTTTTTGTATTCGTGTGATTGTGTGTAAATAAATGTATGGATATGAGCTGGTTATAATAAACAAAAGCAATGTTCCATTTAAAATGCATAATGACCGAGGGAAACACGCATAAACACACATGATTCTCGGTTAGTGAATAAGGAATCGCCACCCTTCATAATGAATGAAAACATCTTGGTATCTTATTTGATATAGTATCATGCAATAAACATAGAGCAGACTTGCAAAATGTAGTAATTTGCAACATGGAATATGAATGTTTTGCACGCACCGTTCTTCTAGAAATACTAAGACGTATTTAGTTTAAGACGGAAAGACGCCTAACAGTAATAGAATGTATTCCAGAAGTGAAATATACCATTTGCAATTTAAACAATTATGCAGATTTGTACAGCGAAGCACGGGAAATTGATGTTAATTGATAAACTTAATTGCTTGCATTAAACAATACATAAAATTATTTGAGCAAAATCTACTGATGCACTGATACTGTACTGGAGTCCAGTGTTGCTGCGTCTCTTTATATTCCTGATGGGAGGAGTTTTGCAGGAATTCTCGTTATTCTGATCATACTCACGCGACAACGTTTTAGGGCTAAAAAAAGCATACAAACAAATCGCATGTTTGTTATTTTTGTTTGCGGTTGCTGTTCAGTTGCTGTTTGGGTAGCTGACGATGACCTTGTTACAGATAACTTGCCAGTGATATTCACTTATAAGTGTTCAGTGAAATATTAGATTGGCTATTTCATATAAATATTCGTGCAAATCGGATCATTCAGCATGCCCACGTGAAAAAACAGCGAATGTTTTTTCGCCAAATTTCTGTTCGAGAAAAACAAGAGTTGTGGTTGCTATGGAGAAGCTGCGGCTGTCAAACCGGGGATAGGCCGAAGCCTCGGACTGGAGTTTCCTCAGTGGGACGAAAAGGCTGGTCTGACCTGGGCAAATTTCGTAAATAAAAGCAAAAGGTAGGTCCAACTTCACTGTGGAACATGTAGCTAACTTCCCGCAAAGGACCAAGTACAAATAAGATCTCATTTATACACCGATTTGTTGCCGGACTTTTAAATGAAGCATCCTGTATATTTGTTGGAAAAATGCACCAATAATATAGCAAGTGTCTAAGCAGATAACTAGTTGATTTAACGTCATTAAAATGTATCTATGACAAATGTATTAGGGGGCGGCATGGTGGTGCAGTGGTCCTCCGGGTACTCCGGTTTCCCCCCACAGTCCAAAAACATGCAGAGGCTAATTGGAGTTGCTAAATTGCCCCTAGGTGTGCATGTGTGAGTGAATGGTGTGTGAGTGTGCCCTGCGATGG
>JAODJX010000035.1:7569895-7583063 GCA_026776945.1 Isichthys henryi | reverse complement strand
ATTGCTTCCGGGATAGGCTCCGGACCCCCCGCAACCCAGTAAGGATAAGCGGTTTGGAAAATGGATGGATGGATGGACAAATGTATTATACTGCATGTTTTTATCGATTAAGTGTAGATTGCTGACGTTTGGAAAGGCAGTTTGCTCAGCTACCGTAGTAAAAATGTCAGACTTGCCCGAAATACCCTCGCCAGTATGGGGACATGCTCCCCCCATGTGTGTCGCCGGTTTGTATTGGTGCTGAATGATATAATGATGTCGCCTGGTTCGGGCTTCACCTGGGTAAGTTTTTAGATGAAGATCGGGCTGCATACGTGTTACTCATGTCAAGCAATGTCCTGTCATGAGTAAATAAAGTCTGTCTGTCTATCAATCATTAGTATTGTTGTTGTTAGTGTTATTGTTGTTGTTATATAATTACCAATGTTAAGTAAAACGAATAAACAAACGCAGCGCAGGCAGTGGCCGTATCAGTTTAACTCAGGATTGCTCATCAAGACTACTTTTGTTTATTTTCTTACAATACGGTGACCTGTAACATGGTAACAGTGGGAAAAGCGCAAGTACATGAAGATTATAAGACAATGTGGATGTTTTGGTCAGAGTTAGGTACGTAGTCGGTAATATATGTAATTATATTTTTATTATATATGACTTTTGCTGTCCGGACTTAGAAGAAAATTGCAGCTATTGCTGCGGATATGTGTGCATTTTATTTTACTCTTAAATTGGCTGTGTACTCGTGTGTATATGTAGAGCATCAATAGATTGTTTTCTTGTTGTGTTTGTTAATATACACGTATAAGTAAAAATGTTTGTATTTCTTTATATAATATGAAAATATGAATATAATGCATATAGAAGAACTATATCTTTTTCTAGTTCTTTTTAAAGATGCTTCAAAAGCAGCTTTCTTAACGGGGATATCCCGGGTAATGTAAATATAGTTATTAGTAAAACTCACCTTGTTTTTTGTTTGTGACAGAAAATGACGCCATAGCGCGACATTGCCAAAATGTAGTGGAGATTGTTGGTGGTTCGAAATAGGAAGAAACCACCATTCCTTAATGAAGTTCGGACCATTTGACCAAGGTAAGCTAGTTAGGTGTTTGGCAAAATACAAGTTCATGCACTGTTGTTAACTTAGAAGCAAGTGTCTGTAACCAAGTAGGCCTAGTTGCAGCTCCCATAACTGGCATTTCTGTTCTGACTTTGAGTAGGAAAATTATATTATGAGTTGTTGCATTCAGAATATTTAGTCCAGTTATACAATGCTATTTTTTATTTTCATTAAGGTTCTCTGAGGTTGAAAATGCAGTAATTTTTTTGTGTATTTTGTAATCTTATATGAACATTACTTCAGATAGATATTAATTGTCATAGAAAGTGACAACCTTTCTATTTTCATTATTGTGGAAGTGTTGTAATCACTATTCATATTAGATGATTGTGCCCATCTTCCTTATGCTGAATTACTCACTTCATTTTAAGCTTAAAGGCCACATATTTCGCTGTTAATCGGTATAAAGCCACCGAGTGACCAAAGTCATCCATATTTTGGTCAAAAATGGTGACTTGGACTGTCAAGTTTCAACTCGGATAAATAGTGCATGGATGCCCAGTGCATTTTTAATGTTTGATTTTATTATTTTTTTTAAATTTACTTTGTGTAGTGTTATCTTGAGTTGAATAGAGTTTACACCTGCAGTGTTCTTGCATTTAATGCATAATGCAGTGTTCTTGCATTTAATGCATAATGCAGTGTTCTTGCATTTAATGCAGGTCAGACACAAAACGATCGTTCGGGGAAGTCTGGAAGACTTTCTCCTTGTCACACACATGAATGACTTGTGTTGGGCAATAACGATATTGTGGGACTGGCAATGGGGGAGAGACAGGACGTGTAGCAGCCAATACTCATGGTTACTTTCCCGAAATTCAGCAAGAAAGTGGAAAGAAAATGCTGAAGGCAGACACAGGTACAAACAAATAAAAATCAGATGACAATCGGCTTCAGAAAGAACAGGTTATTTTACTAGATCCTCATTTCAGCCGGATATTTGATTCACCCCTTCTTCAGCAATACAGTTCCATGTGTTTTTCTGCTTGCCAACAGAATGCAAATATTATGTGACCAGCACATCACTGTCAACCTCTTTCCAGCCAGTAAAATTCTTTTTACCAACTGTTTAGCTTGTAACTATTGTCTTAAATGAAAGCACTGGGGTAACATGGACAGAACTATACAAAAGGTCTGATGCCACCTGAAACAGAAGCTTCACCACCTCCCTAAAGATTTGACACAATGCTCCAAGAGCGTATAATAGTCATAGTTGGCATGCAGCAGTATTTGACATTTTAGTATCCAGAGAAACAGGTGTATTCTGGTAGTGTGAATAAAATTGAAATTAATCTCCTGGTCCTTGAGGCTAATTGACGGTAACTTAACTCAAGCCGTGGATCTGTTAATGTCTTTTCTGTAATATATCTTAGCCTCTGTGCATCTGCTGTACGTAGTACCTTATAAGGACTGTTTCCAGTGTTGCATGCTATAATGTCCTGTAATTAAATATGAATGAATACAATTGTATATAAAATAAGAAGGAGTTTTCTCCAGAGATAAATAGTGGTGTCACTCCTGCCATGCAGTGCTGCGTTGACATTGACTGGAAAGTCTTTTGTCAGTTGTGGCAGTTAATGCTAAGATAGAGGCATTGATGTTAGCAAAGAGTATATCACTGATGCAGCTTTGCATTACTTCTGCATTTAAGCCTAAACATTTAACAGAGTCCTTCCTAGGAAGTAAATATGCTTAGGGTAAAGTAACTTAAACAGCGTATGACGTTTCCCCTCTTATTAATCTGGATATTTATACAATGCAGATTGGGTTAAATGGCATGATTATTTGTGAAACAGCAGGACTTTTGCCGTTTTCTCACACTTTTGCTGGGAAACCCCAGAATAAGGACCTAAAAATGAGAAGCTGCAGAGACTTGGAATATGAAATTTAGCAGTGGGTGAATCCAAAGTGATTTATTACAGGAAATCAGAATGAAAACCACAGCATTTTTATGGGGAAGATGACAGCAGACTCTCTCTAGGCATTTTATTGATGCTTATTTATCTTACAAAGAAGGGGGTAAAGACACTGACTGAAAAGAATTCAAATAAGAAAAAAATGGCTCATATCATTTATTAAGATTTGCCTTCTTGCTTAAAAATGTCTAGCAAAATGCAGCTTGACGTATCAGGAAATGTATTTTCATTTATTCCAGCAATGATGGTAGGGTTTTGAAATAAGCTTCCTGGTGCGTAGGCTTAGTCTTTAGATTGATTTGTATCTATATTTCTATCACCTCTCCTGTTTGGATCTAGGATTGCCACACGGCACAGGATATAGCTATTAATTAAGAGACAGAGTTTGCATTTTCAGGTGTTGTGTGGCGTAGTTTGGGTGTGTTCATTAAAACTCAAAAGGTAAATATGAAACATAAAGATGCTGTTTTGGCAGGCGAAAGTTAAAACAGGCCTCTGTTGTCTTTGGATATCCATTCATCTTCTGTAACCATTTATCAAATACAGTGTTTCATTGAGCATTCCCTCTACTCCTGGAAGCACAGTGTGCACCCTGGAAGGGATGCCAGTCAGTCACAGGGGTCCACGCACAAAGGGGAAATTGGAGGGACCGAGTCGTCTGAATAGCATATCTGCTCCACACACAGCATGGCAGGATGGGAATCAAATGCAGAGTCTTCGAGTTCTGACATCACAATGGTATCCACATAGCCACTATGTCATAGTGTTGTTTTAATTTAATATTTCAATATATGCCCTTTTTTCCAGAAAGTTTAGTCACTTGTTGGACAACTAAAAGTTTTCAAGGAGTGAAAAATGCCCCCAAGGCCATCATCGGGGGAGCTATGGGGTATCCATTTAATGCCCCCACGGATTCTGGTGGACTGTCTTCTGCCCAATGGGATGATCGTCGCGTTGGAGTGCCTCCGAGAGGCCACTCTTATCACCATTAAGCATGAACTCTTCAAAGAAGCACGGAAGTACCCTCTGCATCACCTGATGCAGGAGGAGACGTCCTATATCTTTGTCAGTGTTACCCAGGAGGCAGAGAGGGAGGAGTTTTATGATGAAACCAGAAGACTTTGTGATCTCAGGCTCTTTCAGCCTTTTCTAAAAGTTATTGAACCTGTTGGTAACAGGGAAGAGAAGATTCTAAACAGGGAAATTGGTAGGTCTCCCGCTTTCTCATGGAAAATTTAATACATATTATTGATACACGTGACCACTTAACTGCCTTATTAAATGTATTAATCCAAGTAAACTTTATTCAGCACTTTCTTGTTCTTTAAATCACTATACTAATTATTGACATACATGAATGAATTTAATAAGTGTTAAATGAAACTTGACGATCACTTAAATTTTTATGTACAGTTACACAGAGCCACCTGCATAACCCCTTAGTCATCAAAATCAGACTCTGAAAATGGCTCAGGAAATCTGTTTTTGGGATCTGTCCTTGTAGTGAATTGTGTGTATTTTTGGCAAATGAATGGTAAAGCCATTTTACACTGTTATCTGTCAGAACTGAAATATCAAAAGACATAAATCTTGTGGCAGATTGCTGTTTCTCAGTACATGCATATTACTGCTGTTACCATTTGAGATTTATTTTGCAGGGTTTGCGATCGGTATGCCTGTATGCGAGTTTGACTTGGTGAAGGATCTTGAAGTCCAGGACTTCAGGAGAAACATTCTGAATGTTTGTAAAGACGCAGTGGATCTCAGAGATGCTAGTGGGCCCCACAGTCGCGCGTTATACGTTTACCCTCCCAACGTTGAATCTTCATCCGAACTTCCAAAGCACATCTACAATAAACTTGATAAAGGTAATTCAACCAGACAAAGCAATTGTAGTTCCAACTAACTGTTAACATAGTAACTGAGGCAACTTTTTTAGCTGTAGTTAGTTATACTGTACAGTACCTATAAAAATAGTAAAACTGAGACAATGAGTAAAACCAAAGTAAAACATATTGAGTGAAAGATATTTATGTCAAAAGCCATTGAAGCTGTTGTAGATTCTGCTTATGTGTATGAACATATTTTATAATAATTGCAATAACAGGAATTTAAGGTTGCATGCATTTGTAGCTGACAAATATTTAATATTTTGTCTTTAGGTCAAATAATTGTTGTGATTTGGGTAATAGTCTCCCCCAACAATGACAAGCAGAAATATACACTCAAAATCAACCACGACTGTGTTCCTGAGCAAGTGATAGCAGAAGCTATCCGCAAGAAGACTAGGAGTATGCTGCTGTCACCAGAACAGCTGAAGATGTGCGTGCAGGAGTACCAGGGCAAGTACATCCTCAAGGTTTGTGGCTGTGATGAGTACCTGCTGGAAAAGTACCCCCTGAGTCAATACAAGGTACGTCACGTTAAACAGGATCCTTTTCTGGTGTCTCACACGATCAGCTCAGTCATTGTCCTATTGGTTAGAGATTGGTTTTTTTTCGTGACATCCCCTAGGTATCACTGTGGTAATTCTATAACCTGGTAATTCCACTGTTTTTCACATGTAACTGTAATGAAATTTAGAATGTATTGAATAGCAGTTTACAGTGATGGCAGCCATTTTTGTGTTTACACTAAAATACACTTGGCTTACATATTTCAGTATTTGTTGCATCATATGTACATATATATGTTTACATGTCTCTCTGTCTCAGTATATAAGGAGCTGTATTATGCTGGGTCGGATGCCAAACCTAATGTTAATGGCAAAAGAGAGCCTCTACTCCCAGTTACCCATGGATACGTTCACCATGCCATCCTATGCCCGCCGCATCTCCACTGCCACACCCTACATGAATGGCGAGGCCTCCTCCAAGTCCTTGTGGAGCATCAGCAGCACCTTGAGGATACGAATACTCTGTGCGACATACGTCAACGTAAACATTCGAGACATAGATAAGGTACATATGTGTTTGTTTTTCCTTTCGTGAATTTAGCCTTACCGAAAATACTATTACGGACGAATAGAATTTTCAAGCTATTCAAGCAGGTTCTTCTCTGTTTAATTTCTGTGTTCCAGCAAAAAATAAAAATAAAAAATTAAATACAGATGAAATCAAAACTTAGATAATGTAATGAAGTCCGTCGAGTGTAATGTTGGTGAAGGGTTCACTAAGTGATCTGCTTCCATATTGCAGATTTACGTAAGGACTGGAATATACCACGGGGGAGAGCAGATGTGTGACAATGTGAACACACAGCGTGTGCCGTGTTCTAACCCGAGGTATCATGCTGTGAGGCGCAGTCAGTCCCATCTGTACTCAAATAGAAGTTTATGATTCACTTTCTGAACAGTATGAGATATCTCTGCAGCCATGAAAGTCAACTAAAATGATAATGATGAAATTATCTGTGTAACTGTCGGTTTTCCCAGGTGGAATGAGTGGCTGCAGTACGACATGTACATCCCCGATATTCCCCGTGCGGCTCGTCTCTGTCTTTCTATCTGCTCTGTCAAAGGAAGGAAAGGGGCGAAAGAGGTAAATAATCTATCAGTGGTGATTGTTCCGTGACTCCTAAGGGCAGTAAATAGTATTTATGGAGTTTTTCCATGTCTCATTGTTGTGAAGACTCTTGGATTGTGGGCTGAGGGCTTATTTCAGGCAGATTCTATCATTATTTTCCTGTCTTATTTTTCCGTGAATAATTCTGCTGATCTACATGCTGTGGTTTTTGATCCGTCAGCAGAGATCACACCACAAGCGTACCGTAGATGTTTGATGTTAGCTTCTCTCTCTCAGGAGCACTGTCCACTTGCTTGGGGGAATGTGAACCTCTTTGATTATACACATACTCTTGTCTCGGGGAAAATGGCACTCAACCTATGGCCAGTGCCTCATGGGCTTGAAGATCTCCTTAATCCAATAGGTGTCGCAGGCTCCAACCCTAACAAGGTAAATGAGTTACTGGAGTTATTCAATATGGGCATTTGTAAGTGTAATGTGAGTCTCATGGAATGTGTCTCTTAGGAAACTCCTTGCCTTGAGCTGGAATTTGATTTCTTCAACTGCCCAGTGAAGTTCCCAGACATGGCAACAGTCGAGGAACATGCAAACTGGACCATATCCAGAGAGCTCGGCCTCAGTTATTGCCAGTCCGGACTGGTATGTCCGTAGGCTGACACTGTTGTCTAACTCAAACTTTAAGATAATCATGGAGATATTTTAAATCAATCTGTACCAAGAACAGTATGAGGTTATCAGAAAATGGCAAACTGTAGGTGTTTAACCTTATAGAATAGTGTTATCTTGAAATTCCTAACAAAAATAAAAAATAGGTAGAGACATGTCTGTTATGTTTTTTCACTCTTCGTGGCGTGATCTTTAGATAAGCTTCTTTATTTCCTCTGTAGAGTAATAGATTGGTGCGAGACAATGCTCTAACAGACAATGATACGGAGCAGCTATACCAGGTGTGCAACAGAGACCCTCTGTCTGAGATCACTGAGCAGGAGAAGGATGTCCTGTGGCGACACCGGTAACACGCATACCTGCATTATTTACATCTGAGAGAGAGGCTCTTATTGAAGCTATTGATTGTTAAATGACCTTTATCTCCTTTCTTCTTCCCCAGATATTATTGCGTGAATATGCCAGAAATTCTGCCTAAGATCCTGCTTGCAGTAAAGTGGAACTCAAGGGATGAAGTAGCACAGGTCAGCCGAACAAAATGTTAACTGGCTTCTGTTTAATTAATTGTTTTGCACTAGCCATCCATCCACCTTTAATAACCATTATCCCATACTGGGTCATGGTGCAGTTAGCTGTGAAATATAAATTTTGTAAATGTATTTGTGCGATGTTTTCTGGAAGTTTTTTATGATGTAATATATTCCTTCTTGGGGTTGGTTGATCTATGTATGAGGTACAGTATGCTATATATAGCACTGTTTTACCAAACAGTTTCCATGAACCTGGTTGTATTGCAGTAAGTTTCTTTTCTGTCCTAGTTATTTTAATATAATTACCACAGATTTAGCTTGGATACTTTTAGTTAAAGCTTAAACTACAGAACTTGATAAATATCTGTGTTTTAGATGTATTGCCTGCTGAAAAATTGGCCAACAATAAAACCAGAACAAGCCATGGAATTGCTGGATTGCAACTACCCAGACCCAATGATCCGGGATTTTGCTGTTAGGTGCCTTGAGAAGTATCTGACAGATGACAAACTCTCACAGTACCTCATTCAGCTTGTACAGGTAATGCATATTTCATTTGTGGTTTTAAGCAAGAATGCAGTCTGTGGGGTTAGGGGTCGTATTCACAGCAAGGTTTTGCTGTTGCCAGCTTGAAATGTTGTGCACTATAAGAGATCGTAAGGGTATAAAAATTAAACCTTGATTTGCTTTTATTTTGATTTTTTTTTTGTTTTGTTTTGTTAAGGTCCTAAAATATGAGCAGTACCTCGATAATCCACTGGTGCGATTTCTGCTTAAAAAAGCCTTGACTAATCAGAGGATCGGACACTTCTTTTTTTGGCACTTGAAGTGAGTTTCTTTGTTTGATTTGAAGTGAATTTATATAATATATCAATTTTAAGAGTTTTATACACCATATTCTTTGACTTAGCTTTCCAGTAAGCGGATCCTGGCCAACAGCAGATCATAAGCGACTGTATCGACGCAGGTCGCGTAACAAAAAATGTGGACTATAATAAGACTTTCACTGTGGATATATTATCAAGTGGTTATATAGGGAGTGTGAAAAAGTATAAGTGTAAAGAAAAACCAGATTGATGTGCCACACTGGTGGTAAACACAGGATTAGGCATAAGTGTAGTAGTAGCTATATTGCACATGATGTAGGAAAGTACCTATGCACCTGCTTTCAGTTTGTTACTCCGGGAAATTTGAACTGACAATACCCAAGCTCCTATATTTTGTTGGCCCACGTCACTTAGGTCTGAGATGCATAACAAAACGGTGAGCCAACGCTTCGGGCTGCTGCTGGAGTCTTACTGCAGAGCATGTGGGATGTACCTGAAACACCTAAGCAGACAGGTGGAGGCCATGGAGAAGCTGATCAACCTCACAGACATCCTCAAGCAGGAGAAGAAAGATGAGACACAAAAGGTAATACCGCCCCTTTCAAAGATCTATGTCAGTGTTTCCCAGTCCGGTCCTCGGGGACCCACAGACATTCCATATTTTTGCTCCCTACCAGACAGTCCACATTTTTGCTACGTTGAAAACGTGGACTGTCTGTGGGTCCCCGGGGACCGGATTGGGAAACAGTGATCTAGGGCAGTGCTTCTCAAACTCGGTCCTTGGGACCCACTGCCCTGCTTGTTTTCCAGCTATCCCTGCCCTACACTCTGCTGATTACCTGGATCAGGTGTGTTCAGTCAACCAGAAGCTGAAAGAGAGCTGGGACTTGTGTGTGGGGCGGGGATAGCTGAAAACAAGCAGGGCAGTGGGGCCCGAGGACCAAGCTTGAGAACCACTGATCTAGGGAAAGCAATATATTGGTATAGGTCTGAACACACTGCTTTTCCATCAAACTTCCCCTGGGCCGTGTTTCTGCAGGTACAAATGAAGTTTTTAGTGGAACAAATGAGAAGGCCAGACTACATGGATGCACTGCAGAGCTTCACCTCCCCACTAAACCCTGCACATCAGCTAGGAAACCTACGGTACATTGGAATTATCCATTATATCGTCTTTCTGTGTCTGTGGCATCTGTTTTTACCGGTCATGCTGTAGCAGAGTGACCAAATAACCCATGTCAGGGAGGACACTTTGAGCTACTTCAGGTTTTGCAAACTACTGTAAAATGTCCTGTGCTTGGCTAAGTACTCGTAGGTAATTTCTTCTTGTGCTAGGACTCAATGCTTAAGTGCAATCCAGGTCTGTTTAACTGGATTGGTGGTTTACAAATCCTATCCTAGCTCAAAGTGTGCCCCTTGACAGGTATTATCTGGTTTCCCTAGTAGTAAGATTTGAGAGACATGCAATAATTAAAACTCACTGATGAAAATTAAATCAATGTGATTTAGTGGTGCTGGTTTTTTTTGCTTAAGATATGAGCCAAAACCCACACAGATCAAGTACAATATATCTTGAAATTTTAAGAGGAAAAAAGATCATCAAATAATGGTCATGTTACCAATTAGAGCACATTGTGAATAAGGTATAAGTTGGTATAAAATGTGCGCACTACTATTGCAATACTGCAGTGTGTTATATTCCTGTATTCATTACTTTACGGTTTGACTCTTCCAGACTTGAAGAATGCAGGATTATGTCATCTGCCAAGAGGCCCCTGTGGCTAAACTGGGGAAACCCTGATATCATGTCGGAGCTTCTCTTCCAGAACAATGAGATCATTTTCAAGAATGGGGATGGTAAATATAATTTTGTACAGCTAATAAGTATTACAGATTGTAATAGCTGTGACAGTTATCGAATATTACATTTACGTGTTTGCGCATTATGTATAATACATATATATATATATATATATATTTATTTTTTTTTCCAAGATTTACGGCAAGACATGCTAACTCTTCAGATTATCAGAATAATGGAGAACATTTGGCAGAATCAAGGTCTTGACCTCAGGTGATATTTTTAGAGGCTTTAAAAATATATTGGGGAAAAAAATCGAGATACCTATTTCTCAACAATTTAAAAGCTGAAGAAAGTCAAAAACCTGTTAAGTGTATAGTCTAATTTTGTTCTAATTTTTGTGTGTAAGAATGCTGCCCTATGGTTGCTTATCAATCGGTGACTGCGTGGGACTCATTGAAGTGGTGAGGAATTCCCACACCATTATGCAGATCCAGTGCAAGGGTGGCCTGAAGGGGGCGCTGCAGTTCAACAGCCACACTCTTCACCAGTGGCTGAAGGACAAGAATAAAGGAGAAATGTGAGTAAAACCATATCATGTCAGCATTTGATAATCAGTGTTTCATTTAGGGGGGAAATGTCTCATTATGCATCTGTGTTTTTAACCTTTTTATGTGGTAGGTATGATCTGGCCATTGATTTGTTTACACGGTCCTGCGCTGGTTATTGTGTAGCTACCTTTATCCTTGGGATTGGGGACAGACACAACAGTAATATCATGGTAAAGGATGACGGACAGGTAAGATATCTCTTAGATCTTGTGGCGCTCTGAGGAGGAGTCAAGGTGCGGAAATCAAGAACAAAAATGTCATTCTCACTCTCGTCTTTTCGAATAGCTTTTTCATATCGATTTTGGACATTTCCTGGATCATAAGAAGAAGAAGTTTGGCTATAAACGTGAACGAGTGCCATTTGTCTTAACCCAAGACTTTTTAATAGTGATCAGCAAAGGAACACAGGAGTGCACTAAGACCCGAGAATTTGAGCGGTATGTCATGTCTTTCTAACCCACGTTATCAATTTGCCGTTTGTCATGAATGCTTCGTGAGTTTGTACATGAACGTTTTGAATCTCTCCTGAATTAGTTGTTGTTCTGGCTGACAAATGGCATTGAAAGTAGCTGGAACAAAATACAAGCGTTTCCACCCTCAGTAGTCTGTTCTAGTCACATTTTCCTACAGAGCTTCATCCATCCAAAGTTTCATATTTATTAGATTTTAATAATTGCAACAATGCTACGTTTCCTGGGTGTACTCCGTTTTTGAGGAGTCGGGTTGTATCTTAAACAAACTGTGTTCACTGCAGGTTTCAAGAGATGTGCTACAAAGCCTACCTTGCCATCCGACAGCATGCAAACCTCTTCATCAACCTCTTCTCCATGATGCTGGGCTCAGGCATGCCTGAGCTACAGTCTTTTGATGACATTGCTTACATCCGGAAGACCTTGGCTCTGGACAAAACGGAGCAGGAGGCTCTAGACTACTTCATGAAGCAGATGAATGATGCTCATCATGGTGGATGGACAACAAAGATGGACTGGATCTTCCACACGATTCGACAGCATACTTTGAACTGAGGTACACATGGGCATTGGAGCAACTGGATATCAGATTCCAGTCAGCCGCAAATGGTGCATTCAGACCTGGGAAACATCATGTGATGACCCAACTTTATTGATGAAACAATATAAACAGTCTTTTTTAAAAAACCTGCAGCATCCAAAAAGCCTGTTGTATTTGTGGGGGGGTGTCTATGACAAATGGTTTTTGGGTTTGCCTGTGGTTTTGTTAAAGAGGGTTTCTCCTCCCCCCCGTTACTTGCTGCTCCAGCCTGGGGAACACCCAGGTGTATACTGTCATGTCCTTTTTTAAAATAAAATGAAAAGTAAATAAATTCATAAACAAAAAAGTAACTTACCTCTAATTTTCAGAAGGTCTGGGGATATGGATGTCTTCCTCTAAGTTTTATGCCTTTAAATATGCACAGAAAATAGAAACTGCTAAGCAAAACAGGGTAGAATTTTGTTTTTGGTTCATGTGTTTGAACAGAAAGCAAAATCCCTTAACATGAGGTTGCTATGCTCTGTACAAGGTGACAATAGTGACACCCTGTGTGAGCTACTGGCATTGCACGCATCGATCCTGAGAGCATTAAAGACTTATATGATTTTCCTTTGAGCCTAGATTATTAAGTCTTAGTGAAAATTATGAATGCTGGAAGTGCTATTAAAACACGTTTGCTCTTTAGAAAAGCTTTAACTGATTTGCAGTGAGTTTGTCGCAGTCCATGTCATGTCTCCCTGCTTCCCTGCAATGATTTTTCAGAGACACTACAGTTAAGCTTTGTGTCCATTAAGTTATGTCAGGTGTCTGCTGTGATGAATGTTGGAAATTGCATTAATACGACTTGCCCATTTCCTGATGAAGCAGTTTTCTGAATTTATATTTTATTATTATTTTTTTTGCTAATGTGCATGTACAGTACAGAGACGTAAATTTGCAAAAAAGATGGATTTTTGGGTTACATTTTGTCAGGGAATTCTGAATTTTTCTTACAGGTGATGTTTAAAGTGTTGGTACTGATTTTTTTCCCCAATATTATCAGTTTCCTTTACAAATAGCATTTACTGCCTCAGGCAGTATTCAGACATGGTGGTGCAGTGGTTAGCACTGTTGCCTCACACCTCTGGGACCCAGGTTCGAGTTTCCGCCTGGGTCACATGTG
>JAODJX010000035.1:7551693-7569795 GCA_026776945.1 Isichthys henryi | reverse complement strand
TTTATAATCTGGTTATTAATTAGGTTGTAACACTTTGTAAATTATTAATAGACAATTTTAAACAAGTTATAACACAGTGTTTTTTTTTTATTAATGAGTTACTACCATTTACAAGTGGCAAAAGGGAACCTTATTGTGAAGGGGTACCATTTTATTTTTATCTTGATTTCCCCTTCGCACCCATTCCCAAACATTATCTGCTCTACATTAACTACTGGAACATACAATGAGAAGAGGAAGAATGTAACTCTGTTACCATATTTCATGTTCATTGAGGTTATACATTTCTGAATAGACGTGGTACATATACTCAGTCCACCAACACCATTAGTTACCGTCATTAGTGAGGCATGTTTGCAGTTATGCAATTTGTATTTTTTTTTTTAAATATTCTTTCGTAAATATTCTTTCCATAATTCTTTCGCATGCGTGTTTAATACAATGTCATTCATTTTAAATGGGTCAATCTTTTTTAAGTTTATAACGGTGAGTGGTATTATGATGCCTTTTATTGCATGGTTTGCAAGTGATGTGAACGTTTTGTTTTCTGTACAGGTTACAGACAATGGTGGGCTGGGCCCATCTGAAAAACCTCTAAATGCTATTTTCGCCCAATTTTTTATATATATACACACACACATATATTCCATGATGCAGCTTTACTTGAACTTGTTTTTATGACCCACCTTTTTGCGTACTGTAATAGAGGACACGTCATTGTGTAGCCTAGCATTGAACATTGGTTAATCTAGGCAATTTCATACCGATTGTGAATGTTTCAAACCTCAATGCAGTTAGGGGCACTAAACTTACTTACTTAGGCCAAACTTTAAATTAAATGGAGGTAGGGGATCAACATTTCGGAACACCTAGGAGATAATATAAGACTCAAGAATATATACACTTTTACATTATAGGTAACATACATTATTGTTTTGACAAACAAAGGCCCAGTAGACATTTTCATAGCTGTTTTAAAACATTATTGTTACTATTTCAACTATTAAATACTACTATGCTACTCCTACTATTGAATATGTCATGGGCCAAATGCAGGTGGCATAGAACCTTCATGCATGCAAGTTAGTTTCTGCTTCTTCTTCATCCTGCTAAAGCTCTATAGGATGTTTGGCCTAAGACTGCACTCTGTAGTAAACCATTTATTCAGTTTTAACTGCTACCCAATAAAAGCCTCTCTTCAGTTACAAACTCTCTGTTCCATTGTGTAATTAAAGTTGCTTTGTATTGAGTCTTTGATATTATGAGTGTTGTGTAATTATGTACAAATAAAATTATTTCAGATAACTTATTTCATTGACGTTGAACGTATATAATTTCATCCTCAATCTGTTTTTATTTTATTTTTAAGAAAGGCAATGAGTATTTTGATGGATAATGTCAGTTTAAAGTCCAGGGTGATGTACTGTGTAATTGTGAAAAGTACTTCAACTAAATTGCTGCTGTAAAATACCAGGTTTTGTAAATTTGTAAACTGATGTGTGTGCTAAGCAATAAAACGTCACTACAAATTTGTTAGGATTACCTTTGAAAAGTAACTATATAATGCCCAGATCATTTTATTAGTTCTTGAACAACTTTTTAGATATGACTTTTGCAACTAAAACTCTGAAACACTTTTGCTTTGGCCAGTACAACTATGATCTTGATAGTGAAGACTGATCATCTCCAAGTAAAGTTATCTTACTTAATCCTTTGCTGTGTCATACTTCATACACATCTCAAAATTGTGCCATAATACTTTGCCAGTGCTTCTCTTGTGTGTCTTCAGGATTCTCTATGGTGACAACCTATCTAGTCCAATTTCTATAAACACTGTCATTTGATGCTACTAGCATAGGCCAATGATGATATAATCTGGCATGACAAAACCTTCCAATGTTAATGTTAATGTATAATAATAAAGAGGGGGAACACACAAACACACACACTGATTGGCCATTACATGAACACTACTGACAGGTGAAGTGAATAACAATGATTATCTTGTTACAGTGGCACCTGTCAAGGGTGCCATTATATATTAGGGAAGTGAACAGTCAGTTCTTGAAGTTCATATGTTAGAAGCAGGAAAAACAGGCAGATGTAAGGATCAGAGCGACTTTGACAAGGGCCAAAGTGTGATGGCTAGACAACTGGGTCAGAGAATCTCCAAAACGGCGAGTCTTGTGGGGTGTTACTGGGGAAGACCAACTGCTGAACACTTTATTGACTAAATAACGGTAGAGATTCAAACTTCCTCTAGAATTAACTCCCACACAAAAACTGTACGTCGGGAGCTTCATGAGAATGGCTTCCATGGTCAAACGGCCGCATGCAAACCTCACATCACCAAGCATAATGCTGAGTGTCAGATGGAGTGGTGTAAAGCACATCGCCACTGGACTCTGAAGCACTGATAATATGTTCTGTGGAGTAACAAACCATGGGACTCTCTCTGGCAGTCTGATGGATCAGTCTGGGTTTGGCAGATGCCAGAAGAATGTTACCTGCCAGTCTGCATTTTGCGAATTATAAAGTTTGGTGGAGGAGGGATAATGGTGTGGGGTTATTTAAACCAAGAAACAATGCAGTTTGGTGTTTCAACAACTCACACATGCTGAAAGCAACTTTGCTGTTGAATGGGATGAATTTGCAATGAGTGAATATAACAGCTGCCTCCTCCTCCCATTGCTGAAAATCAGTCCCAATATTCAAGAACTTGCCCCGCACCAAATGTCTAAGAAAAATCCGACTGTAACCTCGCAGAACGAAACCAATCCCATGATTTGTTGCGCCCCAAGTTCGTTGTTGGAAGACAAGTTAGACCGGTCTTCAGAAACTCACAAGAATGATCTTTACGCTCTTGGTACTGAGAAAAAAACCCGCGTCTTTCCAAGAACACAACGATGGTGGGACAAGTACAGTGAATTACGAATATTGAGAAACACCATAGTCATCTAAAAGGAATCACAGGACTGATGTGAATCCTGACTGGAAGAAAAGAAATCCAATTTTAAAGCCTTCGTGCCTTGCTGGAAAAAAATGTGTCCAGCTTAGCATTTGTCCTTGTTTCTCGACCATAATGAAACAAATAGTTTCACTTATTTAGATGGATTCTCTGTCCGATTTCATTACTTAGGGACTGCATGCAAACACGTGTCATTTATCAAGAACTGTAAGTTCACTGTTTTACGGAAACAAGGGGGAAATCGTTTCAGCATTGTCTTTATGTGCATTAACAGCTTGAGAAAGCATTACACTACACAGAAATACAGTGCATGTTTGTGTATATGACAAATAACACTATAACTTAGGGGAAAACCACGCGACGTTATGCAGATATGCATCTATTTATTTCTAAAACACTATATTTGCAGCCTGCTTACTAAAAGGTTGTAAATTTGCATTTATTTTGCACAGCCAAGGTAAGAGCCTCATACGTGTGGCGACCGGAAGTTGCTTCAGTCACGCCGACTTTGGAAGGAAAGACGGCGGGGATCCGGACGCCGGTCCCGGTCCCGGGTAACGACGCAGACGCGTTTGTTTACCTGCAAATTCCGACTTGGATGGATACTTTATTTCTGTAGCTTTTAAAACGAAATATCGTATATTGTAGCAGCAGTTACGGTGACAGAAAGAGACGTTCCGTATGTGATTTTTTAAAATCAACAAGTTAGACACGTATGTATGTATGTATGTATGTATACGTATGTATGTGCCGCGTATCACATACACCAGTTGTCGTTGGGATTTTATTATACGACACTATTTGCTAGCTACTAATGCCCTGTATTTATTGCGAGATTTTGTAATTGGATGCACAGCCTCCTTAATTTGGGCGATCATACGGGTATCGCCATTGCCCGCAATAGCCTCGTATACATACAGATTTCATCAGAAGGGTAAATACGATGCTTTAACCCATTTAGCGAATAATGGATTATCGGCGGAAGAAGAAGCTAACGTTTTTTACTATTGGCTTAATCTTTCTTCTTAGTGGAATTGAATATGGTAAGATTATTATTATTTATTGTTGTTGTTGTTGCTGTTTCCATTTAACTAACTGGAGTCAAACAAGGCTGCATACAGCATTTTCGGCCCTCCTGATAGTTAACTCTTCATATGGCTATCCTAATCGCTGGGATAATACGTGATATAAATGGGGGTTTAAATGTTACCTAATGTCATTTTTAAAATGAACCATAACCGTACGTGAACTTGATGCGTATTAGAAAAGTGTCGGCTGACACACTATACAGTATAAATCAGTAATACCATAATTATTATAAGATGTATTTAACTATGCAAATAAGTTGTTTTGTTTGACCTTTTGTGATGGAATATGGGACTGTAATACAATGACATGTTTGCCTGGTATCAGGTTGGGGATCATATGTTTTTTTTCATGGTTTAATAATGACTTCTCAGGATAGCAAACTATAGTTAAAGGACTAATATTACGGCAGTTAATTATTTGTAGTTATTTGTTGCTAATTATTTGTGGTAAAATATTGGTTGCTAACTACAAATATTGCTAAAGCTTAACATGTTGTCTGGCGTGGGGGAAAACGACGAAGTTGGCAAATTATTATCTAGGGCAAGTTGGGTATAAAACATCTAGATTTCTCATTATTTGAACAAAGTCTGAAAATCAGCAATAAATAACCACACTCATGCACTAATTCCAGAAACATTAACAGTATTGTTAGACTATTCTCACAGTATTCACTGTACGTTTCACTGTTAAAAAACTGACAACTACTTTGTGACAGCTTCATTTTAGAAACTTTTGAGTGTCGTACATATAAGTGTTCATGGTTGTTAGGTGTTTTCATTTGATTTGTTGCAGGCACTACTTTTTTACCTTATACTTCAGATGTGCTGTTTCTATACATACATGTGTGTTATAGTGTTCTTACTAACTTTGTCTTGATAACTTTTGTCTTTCAACTTGCTTGTTTTCTCCAGTTGCAAGATGTCATATGTCACTTTCCTTACCGTCTTCTCTCTGTCATAATTTATTTGGAATCTGCACACTTGCAGCTTGGTGTTATGACGTACCAAGAATGAATTGCTTTTGGTTTGTCATAAGATATAATTCATTGATATAATCTTCAGTGGATGACAATGAAACACATACTGAAATGCTTTAGTTAAGGGTTAACTGAATTAACTATGGATCAGCAGTGAACAACTTTGTTTTTTTTTTTTAAGATTTGCCTTCGTGGTATAATTCATTTAGCTAGTTTTATCACAATAAAATACCTAAACATTGTTCAAACTTCTAATCTCTTTTCCAGTACAGAGTCGTGAGGGGTGTTGAGTCTAACCCAGGAAGCACAGGGCACAAGTCAGTGGAAAACCCTAGACTGGATGCCCATCGCTCATTGGGCACCCATTATCAAACACATTAAATCAAAATAGTGGTAATTGCTAGCATATACAACGAACTACCAGTATTGTTTGCAGTAGGCTAAGCGTATTAATTATGTATCCAACAATTGCTGACATTTTTTATATTAAACTATACATATTTATCACACAATGTATGCATGCATGCACATGCTACAAAATATTTCTCTTTTTTCTGTAATGGCACCCAGACTAACAAAGGCATTGTCTTAGTTTAACCTTAAATGCGTAAATATTCAATTTACACAGCAAGATTGAAGTATTTTGTGCTTTCTTGTCCAATAAAAACATAACGAAACAAAGAAGCTAAATGTGGATCAAATTTTAAATCTCGAATGGTTGTGATATAGGAGGTATTTCTTGCAAAAAAAGGAAATGAAGATTCTAAAAGGATAATACAGTCTCCGCGACGGCTCAGTGGGCGGAGATACGGATTACTGCTGCGCTCAGTTTAGCTACTTATTTCCAGTTTTTTATTCGTAGTGTCTCATTTCGCTTATTCCCGGCTTCCCTATAAAGGCGAGTCTTTGCGGCGACACGTACTGTGTAGGTTATAGTTATGAGATTTTGAAAATAAGAAATAACGTGTAAGTAAAACATTTAAGCTGTGGCACGCATATTTATTCCATATATGAGTTTCACAATACGCCCTGCTTTGAAAATAGTGGAATTACCCCGGCATAATGTGATTTTTATTTCGTAACAGTAAACTGGTCGCATGACACGTTGAGCAATTGTACGCACTAATTTCAAAAAGAAGTCGCATCTTCAAATAGAAGGTGGAGATCATATCCATCTCGGCCAAATGTGCCTGCTGTTTACTACGCATTTCATGCCACTGGAAGGATACTGTGAAATTAGCCTGGTCCAGATTAGTTTTAAGCCTGATAAACGCTGGAAACATGGCAGTCCGGGCTAGACTAATACCAGTGTTTTCTTACAGTTGCGCTCCTGCATAAACATGCAAGTCAAGTTAGAAAATGAAATGGGATTTTTTTTTTTTTTAATTTTTATTTCATCTTCTAATTTTTCACAAATGACTCGTTTGAATGTTAAGTTAAAACGCAAACGGTATTTTATTTTAATTCTCATTTGTTCTGTTCGAGCATTACGCATAGACTGAAAACTAAATGCGAAATGGGGATTGTATTTCCATTTTTATCATTAACGCATTTGATTAGGTTCAGAAATAAATGTGTAATAAAATTCTAAAGTGTTTGTGCCACATATATGCATTCAGTTTTGGTATCAGTTATTTACTTAGTAATAAAACGTGCAAATAATTTTGTGAAACGTGACACCACAGAGATGTATTCTAATTACAACAGCATGATCATTACACAGTAACGGGTCTGACAGGTTGCACTGGCTTTCAGTTGTTTCTCAAGCCTGCCCCCCTGGGCAGTCAGGCTGATTTCCACTTCTGCGATGGATTTGCCCTTTAATTTGTGATCCTCACGTTGCTCTGATCTTACACATCGTTTCAGCAGGCAAGAAATTGACCGGAATCTTATAAATGTTAATGGAAGTTCGCTAATGTCGAGGAAACAAGCCCGAGAGCTTCTAAAATCACCAGGCAACATTCGTAACTAAGGTATTTTATTTATTTCAGGCTCTATATTTTGATTAGCATTAATTGCCATTACTCTTTTCCAGATTGGTCTGATGTTTCCTTCTGCGTTGTATGGTCAGTTAAATTTCTGAAGTATTAATTTGGTAACATATCACTTTATCAGTGTTTAAACATCATGTTGGTGATGTATGCAATAATAGTAATGCTGAGAATATTTATCAAAATTAGATATGCCAGTTCAAATACGCTACACCGGATAGAAATGAATTATAAAGCATAAGTCAAGGCTACAGAAGATCAGTTATTGTGGTTTTTTACATTTGATGTATGCTTCAGATAACTGTACCTTGCTATTAAAATTGAGGCTAATTTTGTTTTGCTATGTAAAGGTATCAAATTTATTTTCATAGTGTAATTATGCAATACCAAAAAGACGGCAGTTTTAAGTGTTCAACTTTTTAGCAGTTTCCTTACTTTTTTTGTAGATCAACATAAGATTCATCAGTTAGCAGGTATTCTGACTATTCATTATGATTATTTTAAGGAGTAGAATTCCTTCCACAAACACTTGTTTTGTGCCTCTGCGGGGTGTCCTGCTACTCAGAAAAAGTACTGAAGCTTAAGCTAATTTTCAATGACGTCATGATTTCAAGAAATACTCTGGTTGGTCATGGCACAGAAGAAGAAGTACTCTGGTTGGTCATATCACAGAAGACAACAAAAATGTATTTGCTCTCAATGCACATTTCAGGGTTTTTTTTTTTTTTTTAAACCTTTTTGCATTACTAATTAAATCTACTTCAACACATTATTCAAGAAAATCTATAGTTGCAATGCACTGATATCTAATTTTTATTTAAAATTTAGTTGTATAAATATGTTATATATATATATATATATATAACATTTATACAACTATATATATATATATATATATATATATATATCTCACTTAATAAAATTTAATTTTTATGTCTACTTGACCATTTTTCTTTTCTGTAATACATATTACTAATGCCTTGCTGTGGCATCATTATTTGTAAAACAATGCCTGTCTCTTGGAAAACTTCACATCACACGATCTGGCCAAATATCAGTAAATGAGTAGGCAATGAGAAGTGTTGCATTTTTACATTGTGAGTGGAAAGAATATATCATCAAACTATAATGATCTCATTTATGTTCCTTGAGAGGTTTACCTTTTAAGACCTATTTACATCTTTTTATATAAATCAATTTAAATTATTTGTATTACTTTGTTCACTTTGGAAAAAACTAAATTTCAAACAAAATTAATTTCCCCATGTTTTCTAATAGTTTACCTGGCAGATATTACTTATTTACACTATATTGTGAAAAGTATTGAGACACCGGCCTTTACACAGACATCTATGTTAATGACATCCCATTCTTAGTACGTAGGATTTAATATGGAGTTGGCCCACCCTTTGCAGCTATAACTCTGGGAATTTTTGACCATTCTTCCAGGAGAGCATTTGTGAGGTCAGGTACTGATGTTAGACGAGGGGGCCTGGCTCGCAGTCTCCGCTCTAATTCATTCTTTCGGTTTGAGGTCAGGGTTCTGTACAGGCCAGTCAAGTTCCTCCACATCAGACTCGCTCATCCATGTCCTTATGGACCTTGCTTTGTGCACTGGTGCACAGTCATGTTGGAACAGGAATGGGCCATCCCCAAACTGTTCCCACAAGTTGGGAGCAGGAAATTGTCCAAAATGGCTTTCAGTGCTGCAGCATTAAGAGTTCCTTTCACTGGAACTAAGGAGCCAAGCCCAACCCCTGAAAAACAACCCCACACCATAATCCCCCTCTTCACCAAACTTTACAAACTTTAAGTTTGGAGGTCTCTAGCTATTGACTCTGCAGACAGTTGCCGACTTCTGCACACTGTGCGCCTCAGCGTTTTCCCTGCTCAGTGATTTTACGTGGCCTCCCACTTCGTGGCTGAGTTGCTGTTGCTCCCAATTGCTTCCACTTTGTTAAAATACCTCTAATAGTTGACCGTGGAATATTTAGTAGCGAGGAAATTTCACGAATGGACTAATTTCACAGCTGGCATCCTATCATGGTACCACGCTTGAATTCACTGAGCACCTGACAGTGACCCATTCTTTCACAAATGTTTGCAGAAGCAGTCTGCATGCCTAGGTGCTTGATTTTATACACCTGTGGCTATGGAAGTGATCGGAACACCTGAATTCAATGATTTGGAGGGGTGTCCCAATACTTTTGACAATATAGTGTGTTTAGTTTGTTTATGTTACAACTTTTCAACAGTGTATTAATGATTTTAATGTGAATAAGTAATCTGTCTACTGATGTGAAAATTGAATCTTTGAAACTCACGTTCAGTAGGATTGTCGTAAACAGTCAATTAGTTTTTCATTTGGCAGAATTTTCACTTGGTATCAGGTAATATTAGACAATTACTTTTTTTGAACAAGGTTTTTCAACATGCCATGGTTTAAAAGCTTCTTTTTTCCGCCACTATCTTCGCACTGTGAATTTAAGTGTGTTTTAAGAATTAGTGACGCTCTTGTTTCTGGCAGCAGTTTGTCAAACAGCTAGTCTTACTTCAGATAACAGGCAATACTTATTTTTTGAGTTTTATAACAAGTTCTTTGCTTGAAAAGGTAACTAAAAACTTATATTTGTATGACACTGTGATTTTCCTTTTATAGCTGTAATTTTGCCAACGATATGGAGGTATCTTCAAATCCTTGGAGCTCCACCGTATTTCCTGGGACTGAGCCTGTCTGCGTTCAGTTTGAGTGGGCTGCTTGCGGGCCCGTTCTTTGGCCAGTGGTCAGACAGGACTCGCACTACCAAGAACATCATTCTGTTTGCAAATCTCTTCGAGGTTGTGGGTAAGCATCAGTGTGGATGTTTGTAGCCTTTATGTAAGTTGGTTAAATCATGTTGCCTCTCTTACATGTAATTGAACGCCCTGGAAGCAACAACATGTCACCAAACTATGACTCAGAAACACTTCTCCGTTCTGAGAAGGTGAATCAGAGAACTGGTTTCTTTTGTGGAACATCACAGGAGAAATATACAGCTCATATTGTCGTTTGCCCCTGAGGCATTTATAAGACACTGCTCTGCTCTAGTACTGAATGTGGCAGTAACTATATAGACCTTATCATTGAAATTTTTTTGGGGGGGGCAATGTAGACCGCATCATTTAAGTTTTTTTGGGGGGGTGAATGTAGACTTATTTTTTTGTGTTTTTGGGGGGGACGAAGCCAATATAAATATGGGGGATAAACGTACTAGCCAGTCCCCCCCGGCTCCTATGCCCCTGGCTGGCATCCCCTTCTGGGGGTTCTGTGCTGCGGGATGGTCACCAGCCCTCTCCCCCTGTAAATTATACATGTTTCTACTTCCTTCATTCCCAGGTAACTTTATGTATTTCATGAATTTCGATAAGTGGCTCCTGCTGTCCAGTCGACTCGTAGCAGGTGAGTGTATCGTCAGCTGCCAGATTTGTATATTGGCCGGAGCCCGAGCCAAAAGTCCAGCACTTTTGTATGGTTCTTAAATGCAGAAAGAAAGAAAAGGAGGCCGACTGTGTGTGTGCTCATTCCCAGGTATCGGGACTGGAGCTGGTGCCTCCATTTTTGGATACCTGACACGTAGTACGGCCCCTGAAGATCGTAGCACAGTTTTTGCAGTTGTCATGGCCTGCCGGCAGGCTGGCCTGCTTATTGGTCAGTGCCATTTTCAGCATCTTCATGATTCCTGTCACAATCTGGCCTTGTTTTGTGCTAGTGTCTACACCGACCCTTTATCTGTCTATCCATCCCTCTTTCCAAAACAGGTCCGGCTTGCAACATATTTTTGAGGTTGTGTAACTTCCAGCTTGGACCCTTTGTTGTAAATAAGTTCACTGCACCAGGGGTACGTAACCATACCGGTAACTATATTGATGTTGTTTCTTTGTCTGCGTGTGGAGTAGCATGCTAGCCAAGCAAGTAGTTGTGTAGCATAAGTGAAGTTTTTTTTTTTATTAATTTGTTTTATTCTTGTGGAGTGGGTGCCTTTCAAACTTCCAAAATTGTTCCTGTTCAGAATTCTGCCAAATCCTTTTTTTTTCCACCTACCCATCTTGCTCTTCATGAAACACAGATGCATATGTAGGGGAGAACAAGCTTGGCAGTTAAGAGCAGGCACCTGAAGGGGCACCCATGGAGCTGGGAGTTAAGGGCCTTGCTCAAGGGTCCACAGACATGTGACTGTATTTCTGAGGCTGGTCCACATGCTTAAAACACAGCTGGTTATCTGCCGAAATGACCCGCAATTTACATTTTTCATGTTCATTTTCCTATTAACCATTCTCACTAAAAATTAGACAAGAACTTATAGCGGGGTTCTCATTTTAATTCTGCAAAATTAAAAGCATTTGGTCAAATTACTCACTTCTTCATCGAGTTCTTTTTATAGCACACGGTTGGTATTTAGTGAAGGAATATATCCATCTCAGTCTCTCTAAGCTTATCTTTGGCCAGCGATTTGGTTGTACAGATCCCAGTCCCAGCATTTTGGCATAATTGCTGTCTTCTCTTCTAGCTCTTCATGTGTCTGCTGTGGATCCTCCTTCAGCTGGCAGTGCTGTTAATGTACTGGGACCTGCCACCTGAGAATTCTGGGTCCTGTATCATCACGGATGTGGTGGATGTGGAAGAGGACAGTGAAAAGGAGCCCCTGGTGGGCGCCGAAGAGCCATCTGGATCTTATGGCACTGTTTCCCCGAGCCCATCAGAACCTGTTCCCAATGGTAGTCTTCCTCACAGTTCTCCACCCTCTTCACATTTGGAGTTGCCTGGTCAGTCTAACCCCTTCAGGAACTTCAATGCCAGCAGAGGTGAAGAATTCTCTCTTTCCATCTGTCTTGCTATCTGCTGTACGTTGCTCTTTCTGTCATGTATGTTGTGCCCATGTTGCATTGCTTATAGGTCTTTCTCTGCAGAATTTTTAAGGGAGGAAGTAGTGGTTCTGCTCACAGCCCAGTTCATTACACTGTTCAACCAAACCACACTAGAGGTATATCCAGTCAAACATGTACACCACCATTATCTATACGTCAGAGTTGCAGGGTTTGTATTCGAATCACTTGTCTGTATTTTTCCTCTGCAATATAGACCATGGTGACTCCTCTGACCCAGAAGTACTTCAACTTTGGCGAACTGGAGAACAGTGTCATGTACTTTGCATGTGGGGTGGAGGTGATCGCTGGGTTTTTCTTGGTCCGCTGGCTTAGCCCCCGTGTGGGTGACCGCGTCGTCTTGGCCGTGGGGCTGATTATTGGCAACATCTCCTGTGTGTGGTGCCTTATTTTTTTAACCAACCCCCAGGGTGAGTACTCAGTTAGGGTCAAACACGCTGAACCGTTTGCAGTGTTGTGAAAAGTCATATGATCTCACAATAGTACAGATTAAAACCTTTAACTCATACTTACTGATACAAATTGATGTGCTTATATCAAGTGATATTTACTCAGCTGGTTTATCTTGTCCCATTTTTTCCCAGGTGGGTTCCAATGGCAGTTGACAGAGTTCATAATCGGAGTGTTCCTGCAGGTTCTGGGGTTACCTTTTGTTGCGGTTGCCCAGGTGTCTCTCTTCTCAAAGGTGACTGCAGAGAAGACGCAAGGTGAGCAGCAGTGGCCCCTAATGCTTATGTAGGTATGTTCTAAATAGTGACTTAGCAGTATTTTCTGTTTGTAAATGGACCTTGTAGATCCACGACAGCAAACTCAAAGGTCATGCAGTGTCTTTATGTAAATTAACTAGGGATTTGAGGCAATTAATCTTTTAAATTGTGATTAATCGCATCACGAGAGTGATTAATCACACGTTCAGTCTCATTATAATTTGTTGAAAATTAGCTAGACAATCTCAGACCGAGACAAACTCAAAGCAAGGTTAACTACCAACAATGTGACTGAGAACGAATGAACTCAACAAGGTAATAAAAGAAGTTAACAAATAACAAGGAAATCCAAAAATAGTAATAATCTATAAACTAAACAGTACATAAAGAAGGTGCTTAACTACAAATAAAGCAATGAGTGATAAACCAATGAATGGAACTGACTGCAAGGACCTGAAAAGGAAAACACACGTTGAATAATATTATCAGCAGCTTGTCTCTGCCAAAACCCCTAACAATAACTTAAACTTGTACAGATTATTAATTTCCACCAAAAATACTACTTGACAGCAAGTACAAGCTGAGTTTAAGTGCTTTCAAAATGGCATTGTTTAATAAGTAAGGATGTGAAATTACAGGTAGTTCAGGACTTCACAAGCTAATTCATTCCAAATTATTGCTCATTAAGAACAATGAATTACATGCAGATTTTTAAAAATATGCATGATTTTTTTTTTTTTTGCCATGGAAAATCCACAGAAAAACTCAGAAATCGGGAGCTTGGAAAGCGAGAAAAAGAAATATAGTTAACTTTTTAATCATACATCTTCCCGTATATTCAGCAGGCAGATTGAAACACTGTTTTCTACTATTTCTCAAAAACACAACATGATCACTATGGTAAATGTTTCTGTTAAGACGTCTACAGCAGCAGCAGCAGTAGTAATCAGATACTTCAGGATATAGAAATGTGTACCAATGAACACTGTTACATGTGCTTTAACGAAATGTAATTGGTTGATTCTACTGTTATTCTAGTTTTGTTCTTTGTGACTGAGAATGAGTAGCCTTCTATAAATGCTTTTTTATAGGTGTTTAATTTAAAATATACATTTTTATACAGTGTAAATTGTAATGTACTATACAGTAGCCAAATTATAATAATTTATTGTCCTAATCATATAAGCCACAAAAACCTATTTATCTGTTTACACCTTTGCAGGATTCAGTCAGGGTATCCGTCGTTCTGTTGGGGGACTGGCCACCATCCTAGGTCCCCTTTGGGCTGGGGGACTTACAGAGAACCTCTATGTCATGCTGGGAGTTATGATGGTCCTACTCATGCTGTTGACAGTAGGTTCCAAGTTGTATTTGTGTGCTGAAGTAAGGTGCATAATTCTGTGCAAATACAAAATGGATGCCATTTTGTACCAAAACATATAATAATGAGTCAACATTTGTAAATGTATTTTGTTATATTCAGCTTGTTATAATTGTTATTCTGCTGCAATAATAGGACGTAAATTATCCTTTGCTTTTCCTTTCAGATCATGATGGTTTTTTCCTATAACCGCTTGGTAGAACCAAGCATTGCTCAGAATGCAGACAGGTCGGAGGTTTCTGGGTAGATCTCTGCCATTTCATATGGGAAAAGCAAAGAGGCAAGTCATTTTATAACCCGATTCTTATTTTACATATTGAATCATATAGTAGCATGTCTACTCCCTATATTCTGATGCTGTCATTCTAACATTGCAGGTGTTTGAGTTGCCCTAAACGACGCTAAATTCTCAGAAGAGATTTGGATACGTGGAAAGGAATCAGGATTGGACGAACAGATGGGATGGATTTGGATGTGACCTTGAAGCAGTTTTGTTACTATATGCATTCAGTGAATATGGAAATATAATATTGTGAAAATATGTAATATGTCATTATTGCACAAAGAGCCCACATTATTAACATGTGCCAAACCTTTATTGTAACAATAAAATAAGTGAGGTATCCAGATCCAATAGACTTATCCCATAGATACATATAAATATGCAATGCCATGCAATAATTAAAATTTAAGTAGCTAAGTGGGCCAGTGCAAATGCACTACAAATTCAACTCATGAACTCATGAAGACCTCTTTTTTTTTTTTTACCTTTTCTGGTAAAATGTTTCTGGTTGTTATCAACTGTGCATTATGTTCCACATATTTGGTATAAACATGATTTGTCAAAATCAATTTTATAATTTTCTAGCTTACAACAATAACAGGAAAATCATAAAAATAACTTCTAGTAAAATAAACAGATGACTGGTTCTTAACACACAAAGGTATTAAAATGACCTTATTGGTGTCTTGCTTTGCTCAGTCTTACTTCATTCACCAAAGAGGCACTATAAGCAGATTGATAGCACAGCAGGCACAAGGCTGCCTCACTAACCACTGGGCCAGTGCGAGTTAAGCTGAGTTTCTCATCAGATTTTAAAATGCACTTGAACAGACCATCATCTTCCTGTGATTTTGCAAAAATACACTAAGAATTAAAAACCCATAGTACACAAGCAATTAATATTCTTTAAAACACTCGCTATATAATATTACTAAGGCTGCTTACAAGAAATATAATATTGCAAACCTGAGGATTATCTATCAGTTACTTGTAGTACACACAAAAAGGTCCATTGCTGAGGACTCAAGTGGCTGGACCAGGCTAAGGGGACACCCACATGACACCTGGCTGCAGCAGATAGATGGGTACTTGCGCAGGATGGGACTGGACCATGTGTCTGCCTGAGGGGTCACCAGCTGGGATCCTGAGGTGTTTCTTTGTTTGGTGGGTGCTGCAACACCAACCTGATGCCAATTTAGTTCAATTACTAAGTTGAATGACTAAATTGTAAGATGAACACTAATCAATGCTACATCATGTTACATTCCTGTTATGCTAAACAATTTAATTCTTCATAATTTTTCCAGTACTAAAATGACTGCAAGGTCTATGCAATAGAAAACTCATTAATCTTGGTTTACATCAAGAGAAGAAACTGGTTTGCGTACTAGTAATATATATTATAGAAAATCTTTTAAAGCATTAAAATCTACTTGTAGAGTTAAGCATACTAAACACAAAGCTAAAACCAGTTAAAATTTTTAAACGGAAAGTTTCACAAAAATCATTCATTGAGTAATTAAGTGAATTTCCTTACCTGCAGCCAAAACTTTCCATTTAGTTAAATGGATGAGTTTTATTTTTAGAATTTACATTACTCTTCGTTTTAATTGAAGGAGAAAATGACTGTTGGAGAAATGTATATAGATAAATCTTGTTCTTTAAATGTTTAAATGGTACATTTTTAAAAATTGTATGTGTTATATTGTAATTGGTTTTTGGAAATGAATCAGTTATCTATGACAGAGAGAAACTTGCTGAAAAGAACAGACTGGAATAGATAGTAATCAACATAAAGTTATAGCCTGATTCAAGATTTTGGAGTTGATATGGTAGGTACAGCTATAGGGATATGTGAGTGAGGTTAATTAGAAGTTCTCACAAACCAGTGACCTGTGTTTAAAGCAGTTTTGATTTAGTGGTCAGTGGTGTGTTTTTTTTCTATCTGAGTAGCTAGTGTTGTTTGCCAATTGTTAAATCTGCCGGCTTTTGTTACTCTTCATTCCATCTTACTGTTGTTTATCTTAAAATACAGTGGTACCTTAGAACACAAACATAATTCGTTCCAGAAGGACGGTCGACTTGCGTTTTAGTCGAGTTCCAAGTTGAATTAAGAAATCATGTAAATGACTTTAATCCGTCCCAGACCCTCAAACGATTGTCTATTTAAAGTTACCTACCTACCTACAAAACTAATGACAAAAACCATTAACAATCAATATTGAAACTAATACACACATAAAAAGCACACACACAAATGCGATGTACATTAAATGACAACACGCGTGCACCACCTTCAATTCTCTCTATACAGTCATTTCCTTTTTAAGTTCTACATTTACTCTCATTACTTCCTTCTTTGGTTTGCTGATATCACTGCTCACATTCCTAGGGGCCACAATTACTTTATCACTAAATGTACTGTAGATAAAGCACAAAAAATTACACCGAGCACAGGAACACAGCTTTCGTACATCGATCTCGGTCAAGAGGTACTACGAGACTGAGAACGATGCATAGGTATCAGCATCCCAGCAGGTCCGTTTGCCTTGGTTTCAGCCCATCAGAGACGCGTCTCGATCCATACAATTTTTAGTGGTTCTGTTTTGTTTTGCTGTGTTCCAATTTTTCGGACGAGTTGTGGCTTGATTTTTGTCGACTGACCCGTCCGAGGTCCAAATTGGTAGAGCTGAACGCGTCTCCACACGTATAAGTTTTAGCTGGAACGGCCGAGTTCCGAGATTTCGGTTGAGGTACAAGTCGAGAAAAATTCAACAGACTTCTTCGATGTCTGAGCTGATTCGAGTTAAGACACGTTCTAGTTCCAAGGTTCTACAATACTGATTCAACAAACTACTGACACCAGTCAAATGCATGAAACATCAAAAATGTAAATTGTATAGAAAGGTAAGGATAACATTAAGCTATTGATACTTACCAATTTACACAGTAACGTGTTGTTTAGCAAAAATGACACATATAATCTATTTATATTCTGTACGGCTTTGAATTCTTGGCCTGAGAGCTCAGTGTTGAATTTCATTAATTAAAATATGATAAAAAATTTAAATTAATACTTAAACGGATTTAAAAACCATTAAAATGTGAAAGAATGATTTGGTCCAACAATAAATGGATTTGTATTTTCTGAAATGTGTTGTTTTACTGCCGGACATCCTGTCCAAGGGTAACTAACAGAAACCAACACACCAGCATATACAGAGAATCCCCAGCTAGCTGTTAGCACTTTAGCATCACAGCTCCAGACTTAGGGTTTACATCCCGGCTATGGCTGTATCTATGTGGAGCGTTCAGGTTCTCCACATGTGTGCAGAGGTTGTGCTCCAGTTCCCTCCCACAATGCGCCCTGCAATGGACAGGGGACTCCATCCAGTGTGTCGTCTGTTTCGTGTCCCATGCTTCTGAGGGTAGACGCCAGGCCCAACACAATCCTTGTTATGGATAAGTGGTTATAGGTTAAAATATGGATATTATAACAATGACACCTTACTGATCCCCAATGGGAAATTATCTTTCTGCCGACTCCATCCTGCTCTCATACCGGCACACATGCGGGTGACAGCAAACTTGGCAGTGGAGGGCAGCCACCTGCAGCAGCACCCACGGAGCTGGGAGTCAAGGGCCCTGCTCAAGGGCCCACAGACGTGCAACTATTCTGCTGAAGCCCGGCTTGAACTGGCAACAATTATCCATCCATCCATCCATTTTCCAAACCGCTTATCCTTACTGGGTCGCGGGGGGTCCAGAGCCTATCCCGGAAGCA
>JAODJX010000035.1:7539605-7551593 GCA_026776945.1 Isichthys henryi | reverse complement strand
CCGGAGGAAACCCCACGACGACATGGGGAGAACATGCAAACTCTGCACACATGTGACCCAGGCGGGGATTTGAACCCGAGTCCCAGAGGTGTGAGGCGACAGTGCTAACCACTGCACCACCATGCCGCCCCGGCAACAATTATCAGTTGACATAATATTGCATCATAAGTGTGTTTTTGCAAGTAGTCACTCAACCTGTACTTAGTGATACATTAATAAAGTATCTTATAAAAATACATAGATATCGTTGTTACTGTCGCAGCTATTCGTGGCCCTTAACTCGGTTGACAGCACATGATTCCTTGTTCATTAGTGTGGTATTATTGGATATGAAAGATGGATTCATGGGTACTAAGATACATACCTATTCTAAAATATATACTTATCAAATGAATGTAATTGTTGCTATTTTAAGCATCCACTAGAGGTCAGTGTGTAATCCTATTTTGCAACTGGACCAGAATAAATGAGCATGAAAGAAACTATAATAATAATAATTACCACCATAATAATAATTATTATTGTTAATATTATTGCTAATAATGATAAGAAGAAGAATCAGTATTGAAATAAACAGCCAGGTCGTCTACATCAATATATGTATACAGTACATACATATTTTTTTTACTCTATTTATTTCCCAGTTTAAACCATAATTGAAAGTGCTGTGTATTATTTTTCAGGTTTTAACTATTTGCCTTTTCTTCTGCATAAGTTACATAACTGTGGCAAAAAAAGAACTGGTGTGGTTGCAATAACATAAAGCTTTTTGTATTCTGTACTATGAACTAAATTTCCCCTGTCACAGCCAAATATGCCTTCAAGTTTTACAAGGTATTTTGTTTAAACTTAAGATGGTACTTGGGTCTTTTCTAGAATGGTCCTATTGCGGAATTACATTTACTTTGGAAATTCTTAGATTATTTTATTTTTAGATTTATTTTGTGCCATTCCAATGCACATAAAGAAAATAAACGTGTATACCAAAACATTTCTAATCGCAACAATTTTCCTGGAGAAATCGTGCATTTTCTGGAAAAATTCCATGAGTGTCGATAATTTTGGCCATGACTGTATACATATATAAAAATATATAGATTACAGCCTATTCTCTATCACAGCAAGAAAATCTTTTTCCAATCGATTAAGGAGATCAATGTTTCACGTTTCTTCATTCTCAATTAATATGGCCAGTGTGTAACTATACGCTTAAAAATTCAACCCAGTGGCAGTGGTGACCTGTGGTACCTCATCATTTTTCTCACAAAGGACGTTCAGCCAAATATAACATCCACCCAATCCAGAAAAAAAAAACAATAAAATAAAGAAAACATAAGAATCGGTCCTTTTCTCTAGCATAGCTAATGTAATTAGCTGGTCCTGGCCTATAACTGGGAGAAAGGCAGTGAAGAATTGTGGGACTTTCATATGGAATTGTAGATGTACTGATAGCAGCCCGAGAAACGCAGCCACTCTAATTCTCACCAGGAAATGGGAGAAAGGAACAAAGAGACCATCCACAACCAATGAAGCCACAGTAATAATGACACAGTTGACACGTTATTCCAGATCTGGGGCAAGATGGGAACCTGGAACATAGGCATAGTCTGGTATGGTTCCAATTAAAGATGCTTTAGAGATAAATGAACAGATTAGCCAGCTTGGACTCAACAAAAAAAAAAGAAGAAAATTAAAAGCAGATTTGAATCACTGACTCACACATTCCTCAACACTTCAGTTATATGTTGTACTATTAAAAAAATACTCACCTATTTGTTTGCATTAAATATTTATTTAATGATACGTAAGACTCCATAAAAATCATACAAGTAATAGTCATCTAGGTCTAATGATTCTAGGGAAGAGGTACTATTATTACAACATATGAAATGTGGCATTTAAGGAATATAAAGCTATTTTTCTTCAATAAGGTTGCAAAATCAGAGGACACATTAAATTAGGTATTGCTCTGGCTCATCATGGGGCTCAACACTTCCTAAGTAAACTGTTTTTACATATTTTGAAATATTAAATATCTGTATTGTAACCAGTATTTATATGGTGTAGGGAAGAAAACACAAAGCCGTCTAAGACTAAATACCTAAAATCCATTAAAATTCAATAAAAAATTGAAGCAGGGAAAGTGCATCTGGATAATGTGGGCTGTACATTAACCGAATGGATTTAGACATTAATGTAAATGAATTAATAAAGCATTACAGTATCTTCTATTGACAGTTATAAGACCTAATAGTGCTGATTATAATACTTCATAAGCTCCAGTGAAGGTCTCATCTATAAAATGTGCTATTGATACCTTCATATGTATTATAACAATTGGTATAATACTTAAGAATGTTTTGTACTGAAATTTGAAGGTATCTATTGTGCATTATAGATGAACACGCCTATAATGTGTTATGCCTTTTTATAAATATTTATAGCCATGCTTTATGAATACATTATAATGTGTTATGAATGTGTTCATAGATTTTTATACACATGGCATTCAAAAAACAAACAGATTTTTTTTTTCGCTCATTGGCATATTATAAAGAAAGCAGTTTTCTGACTAACTAAAGTAAGGGTAACAATATTTAGTTAGACAGTCCATGGGATTGAAATACTTTTTATTACTATTATTAGCATCACCATTATAATAAGAACAGCAGCAATAATAATAATAATAATAATAATAATAATAATAATAATAATCCTGTTGGTGACAGAAAAGGAAACAGAATATATCAAAATAATCTGGGAGCGATATAAAAAAATATTTTAAAAAGTCTATACAAAGCATTTCAGTCACTAGTTTCCCTCTCCACAGAAAGACCCCCACAGCCCCTACAGTGGTTAATAGTGTAATAAGCATAGCTGACATAATAAGCAGCTTCATCTAATTTCCAGCCACTTATCCTGGGGCCTGTATCACGAAGAGAGAGATCCGGCTATGAACATGGATCCATATTCCACACCCAGACTGAACATGGAGGTGTGAGGCAATAGTGCTACTACATACTGAGCCAGTGATAAACGGCTTAATTTCTTTTTGGTAATGGTTTGCATTTTAGTAATCTGGATATGATCAGATACGGGTACAAGATGTATTGCAGAGAGCTCACTCTCACACATGTTAAGAATCAAGGATTTGTTAATTCCATGTTGATATTTCAGATATCTAGACAGCTTTCTGAAAAAAAAACACCACAGTGGTATATGTTCCATTTGGCTGTTATTTTAAAATCAGCAACATGAATTGAATTCCAATGATTTTTTGACATTTTTATGCATTTGTAGTGACTATCGCACCCTTTCTACATATCACAGGATACAAAGAAAATAATTTAAAAAAGTTATTCCTGAAAGTAAATTGAAATAAACATTTGTATAAGTCCTACAATATGCATGAATATTTATTTCTGATAAAATATGTAATACATGAACTTTATGCTATTATACGTTATTTAGCTAATTCAGAATTTAGAAATGTTTAACTTTAAATGCACACTGCTATATTAAAAATGAGTGCAGGCTGGAAAGTTAATGCCACATCTTATCCAGAATCTGTTTCACAAGTGAGCAACCACTGGTGTGGACTTCCGTCATGGCCATTACTACCTCTGCAGGATTCATTTTATGAACCCCCACATCTGCAGTCATTCTTCATCTATTTAAGCTCACTCTGGCCAATGCTTCATTCTCAATTTCGGTATTTGTTTTTTTTTTCTTGAATATTCTTTGCTTTCAAGTTTTGAATCTGTTCAATCTCTCAATTCTCCCATTTTGTTTTTTCATAATGGGAGAACCCAGGCTTTTGAGAAATGTAACACAATTGAAAGAATCAGTGCTCGAAAAATGGCATCACAATGACATGTCATGGCCCAATGCCCTTCAAAAAAGCCCAGTTTTACAGGCAGACTAGACATTCAGTACTATGATACAGTGTCTTGGAGAAACACGACTGTCAGTTTTGCGGCATTTTTAAAGAAATACTCAATAAACATCGATTCAATGTCATCACTTTCTGTTGGGTCTGTTATCTAATTACTCATATACTCAAATGGTCAAAAACAGAAACAAGGTGGATGTGTGAAAAGCAACTATAGTACTGTAAGTTTAATATAGTAACTATAGGACCTGGGATATGATTTTGTACCTTTTATTTAGGCCATTTTTGGTCAATATGTTCCAGTCCTATATCTTCAGATTGCATTTGTTTTTAATGCCAAATTGAGGAAAAGCATTTGAAACATTTCAAAAGAATATAACATTCTTCCATTCAGCCACATATTCAGCAGCTCCAGTATGTTCAACACTGAGTACTTGGAACTTTGCCAAACAGGGATGGAATGACAGGCAGAAGAACTGGTGATGTTTGTGTTTACCTCGGGGTCAGAACCAAAAACCAAGCCAAAAATGGACTTTGCATCATCTTAAAAAGAATAATATACAAATAGAATCTGTCAGTGCTGGTCAGTTCCCCGAAATACCTGTTGCAGCCGATCTTCAAATCCGTCGCCCAACTCATTGATGTACAGCGTTAGTGAGGCAATGGTACCGCCAGATGACTTCAATTAAAATTGGGGGTTAGTGCTAGTGCCTTCTAACAATGGATTAAGTAATAATGCCACGTTATGTAATAATAATGTGTAACAAATTTTCATATAATGCAATGATTATGAAATCTCATTTTAAAGTTTTTCACTGAGGGCCTTCAGTTAGCCTGTATCATCATCAAGATGAACCTTGCTGCATGTATAACCTGAATAGAATACTAGAGAGGAAAGGAGAGACCCTCACTGGTTTTTATGAATACCCAGTTATACCTTTTGCGATAGAAAATGCCCCATCTGAATTCTAGGCATTTTTCAACAATGCGTTACAGGAAATATTAAACAAGTATCTTATTTTTACCTAGATAATATTCTAGTGTTTTCTATGATGATGCCCGACTGCCACTGGTCTTTATGAATAGCTTGTTATACCCTTTGGACTAGCAAATGCACCAAATGAAGTATACTGTATTATTTACCTAGATAATACTCTAACATTCTAAGATGATGCCTAAATAAAAAGTCTTGTTAGATCTATTTTACAACACTTACCGGAGAATTATTATAGTTCTATATGTCCTCAGTGAATTTCCTTGGGTATATGTGAAGTCTGAATGGTTTGCATATGTATCCATGCAAGGTAAGGCAATTTTTGATGAGCTCATTCTGTCTTCATTCAGGAACATAGAAGGATTCGTGGGTTTCTCCAAATTTATATAAGTTTTAATTCCCCAGCTACCCAATCACAACCGTTACCATGATCAAAGCCCTGGTTCATTGAAAGAATGATGGAGAGTCAGCATATCTTTGCAAATGAATATAAAATGCTTCTTCTTCACTTTGGGTCTTATTATAGCATACCAGTGTCCAAAGAAAGGTTTTTTGATTGAGTTGAATGCATCCAACGGTTATCCCAATTTACAGGATCACTTGAAAGATTCCCCCTGTGTGTCCTTTTTCAATCATTAACTATTCTCCATGAGGAATGAGCACTGAAGAAGTGGCACTGTTAGTTTAAGGGTGTTAAATTTCCATTTGTGATCATAACTAATCACAAGAACCCTGAGTTCCTATGTTAAATCCCTGACTCCATCACATGCTTTACAAGACTTTCTCTTTAATGTTTCAATTACCTATCATCTAGAGTCTAAGAATGTAAAAGACAATGCACTCAATCAAGTATATGCTATATCAGGGGATTGAGATCTATAACCAGTGAGAATTCTACCTGATCCATTTTTTTAGCTGTCATTCAGTGGGATGCTATGCCACAAATCCAGGAGGGCAATTGTGTCACGCAGTCTCCATGTGATTTTCCTTCTGGTCACTTCTTTATAGCCCCTAATTAGAACACCACTGCTGAATTTTGACAGGTTGCCACTGTCCTTGGTGCAGCAACTCAATGGCCAGAGAGGCACATGAATGTGAATCCAAGAGGCATCATTCTGACAGTTTCGAGATTCCTCTCTTCACTTATGAGGCTGATAAAATTTTGCTATCTCCCAACTGTCTGGTCTTCACCTGCTCTCGTCACATACTCTCTGAACTTTCTTTATTGGTTTCCTCGCTGTTCCTCCATATAACCTCCATCATTCTGATACCTGAGACTTCTCCATGGTAGAACTCCACCTGTGTAATTCAGTTCCCCCACATGGCTGCAATTGTCTCAAAGCCTTCTTCTTCTCCCAGGCTTTCAAGATCTTGTTATCTGGCCTAACTGCTCCCTGATCTACCTGCAAGTACAATGTTATCTACTCTGATTAAGGTGCATTCCTGGTAATCTTTTTGACTCTTCACCAAGGTCAGAAGTTCTGCTCCTCCATGAGAAAATATCTCTAGAGGAAATCCCACAAAGACACAGGGAGAACATGCACATCCACACACATGGAGCCATGGCGGAGACTCAAACCCTGGTCTCCAGAGGTGTTATTCGACCATGCTAAGCAGGGCACCACCATGTGGCTCCTAACAACTGAATGTAAATGCAATGAAATAAAATATAATCACACAAGAATAAACAGAATGATAACAAGAGAAAGGAGGGATATAACCTAAGAACAGTTGAAAAAATACAAAACTGCTTCACCATGATGCCAGGTTAAATTGGTTTCTTTTCTGATCAACTGGAGTTTACCGATAGAGTGGCATATCTGCTTCGAGTTGTATATGCAAAGAACACCAGAATGTCCACATTTCAGTGTGTACATGGGAATCAAACATTCATGTTTCCACTTGACAACCTCATGACAGGGATCCCAGGCATTGTCACAATTCAAGCCTGTAACGGTTTTTACATATTCAATTTTACATATTAGAGACCCTCTGTATCTGCCAGGGTATCCTTGCCCCTGTGACGTCCCTATTCATCAGCCTCCAGAATCCAGTTGACAAGTTATCTGATACAGGTTGGTTAACCCAATGTCCATACCCACATACAAATAAATTGTATCAATAATCACGATCACCTGTTTGCTTATCACCAAACTTGTGTGACCTGTGTGTGTGAATTGTGTGACCTCATCCTTGGTGACACCAATTGTAACTCAACACTCAAATCCTGCTTGGCTCCCTTGGCTATCTGCCGCCTCAGTGCTGTCAGTGCTGAGCACTTGGACACTACTCCCCTGCCGATGAGAAACGGACTGACAGGCAGTTGTGCATAGTTTGGGTCATGACCTTTTGTCAGTGTGTCTTGTTAATGCATGTATATAGTCTAATTCTGTCCTGCTGTCATGTCAAGTAAGTTTGTTGAGTTTTCTCCTAGAGCTTTTTTGTAACATTCTGATATTTGTGTATGTTTCTTGCCTGACAACTTTTTTTCATTGTAGATAACATTCATAATTTAATCAAAGCTTCACTGTAAACTGAAATAGCATGCGACCCTACACTGCTAAATTCAGATAATCAAGAAACACAATCGGAAATATTTTGATGTAATGTCTGTATGCATAGGTCTACTCTCTGTTATCTACATTTCACCTAGTTTAAAGCTGATTAAAGTATGTTAAATAATTCCACTTTTAGTCTATAAACGAAATGTCAAACTGACAGAAAAAAACAGACATTTATGTTTATAATCATTTCTGAATGTTATAACGTCTTGCAATTTGAATTCCAGTGAGACATATCATGGGTGCGGAAATTCACAGAAATATCCTAGAAATATTTTGTGAAAAAATATATAATTGGACAAACTTGTCAACAAGATTTAGCTTCAGTGGGAAGAAATCCCTCAAAACCACAGACGAGACAGTAGATGTCTTCTGATCTCCTGTTGTCTTTGTTTTCGAACACAAGTATGGTTCTCATCATTTGTAGAAAAGAAAGGAATGAAAAAATGTGTTCTCAAAGTGTCAGGCTTGCATAAATTCTTGGGAGTCTTGGGCCTACCTACATTTCATTTGCTATCCGTCACAGTGTGTGTTTATAGGACAGTTCAGAGAGGGCTGGCTTTACACTGAGCAGGTCGCCATCAATCACCACATTTTGTACGCCCAAGACCTGCACTGCAACAACATTGACTCAAAACAAAAAGAGAATGAAAAAAATTAAAAAGGAAATCAATCACACAAATGGAAATTTTGAATATATACATTTGTTAAGAAACTTTTGGAACTATATCCCATGTGTTTTTTTCTTTGGTTTGTCAGGTTCTCAGAATTTGAGTATGTTTAGATATTCTTTTTACAGGGAAGAGAAGTGGGTGGCCTTTGCCAGCAAGTGTTTGCACAAATGGACAGAATGTATAAAAAAGACTACTCCCCATTTCCTCTCCTGCCATTATAAAGTGTCCCATTTTCGTGGAGAACCTACAAGCCCAGACATCACCCCTATTAGTCACAGAGAGAATCTGGGCACCAAAGCTGTTCCGTATGCTGCACATGCCGTTCAAAAGTTCCCTGGAAAAATTCCTTGCAGGTTCACCTCAGTTCAGCCCGATCTTGTTATCATTCACATTTAAAGACTCTGACAGTTTGTAGAGCGAGGACAGATGTATATGGTCTGAGCCATGGCTATAAAGGAGATCAGGGAAAGACCTCTACTGTCAGAAGCAGAGTTGTTTATCCTTTTATCTTTCAGTGTTGTCTCCCTTCTGTTTAATGTATTCCAAACGGGACGAGAGAGAGACTGGGGCAGTACAGCATCCAACAGGTGAATGGTTTTCCCAGTGATTTACTGTGAAACTCAGCAGACAGCGTTTGTATCTGAAATATGTGGAAGAGTTGTGTTATTTTCTGCTTTTATTCCTGAGTGAAACAAAATGACAGCTTTCACAAAAGACATTCCTCAACCGAATATGACATTAACTTAGTGTCACTGAACAAAGATGTTTACCCATATATTAGAACCATTTGTTCAGATGAAGGTCAATGTCCTAGTATTATTTGGTAAAAAAACACATTTTTTGCTTTTTTGATACAATTTTTGTGTCAAACTGCATTGTGACCTTTAATCTATTTTGTCTCACATTGTTTTTGGGATTTTACTCTTTTTCTAAGTACAATAGGTCCCCTCAATCCAGCCCATTTGATCTTGGAGATGAAAAGAGACGGCCATCACCTCTTTCATTCTCGGTGTTCCATTCCTTTTATTCACCCTTTATTTATTTATTGTTCTCTCAGTCATTGCCCTTCTTTTTTAAGCTTTCCCCCTTTTGCTCTTTTGTAAATAGGACTTTTCAGTCAGCACTTCCATTTCAAAAATCTTGGATATAAAAGTCTGGGATATAGCTAGCTTGGATATGGTACAACACAGGACAGTAATGTAATTATGGAGATGTGTTTTACACTCGTATGTAATAACGGCAGTGATAGCACATTCGTCTGTCTGATAGAACCATAAGGGCAGCTTGTGGGGAACAAAGAATGGCCACGGCATAATCCACAAACTGAACATTAAGCTACTGCTTTTAACACAGGGCACAGGGCACAGGATGTCTCAGTGCTCAAGCGGAAGCGTGCTGGGCCCATAACCCAGAGGTCGATGGATCGAAACCATTCTCAGCTAATTTGTTTAAGTAAATTATGTTAATACAATATACTTTTTTAATATATCCTGCATAGGTTCAGATCCTACTGTCAATGTTAGACACTTTTATATGTGGAGCAGAGTGGCGCAGCGGAAGCGTGCTGTGCCCAAAACCCAGAGGTCGATGGATCGAAACCATCCTCTGCTAATGGGTTTGATTAAACTATTTTAATTCTATCTACGTTTTTACCATATCCTGCATAGGATCAGATCATACTATCTATGTTAGACACTTTTGAATGTGGCGCAGTGGAAGCGTGCTGGGCCTATAACCCAGAGGACGATGGATCGAAACCATCCCCTGCTAGTCTCTTTGATTAAAATATTTCAATTCTATATACTTTTTTACTATATCCTGCATAGGTTCAGATCCTACTATCCATGTTAAACACTTTTACATGTGGAGCAGAGTGGCGCAACGGAAGCGTGCTGGGCCCATAACCCAGAGGTCAATGGATCGAAACCATCCTCTGCTAATCTCTTTGATTAAATTATGTTAATTCTATATACTTTTTTACCATACCCTGCATAGGTTCAGATCCTACTGTCAATGTTAGACACTTATGCAAGTGGAGCAGAGTGGCGCAGTGGAAGTGTGCTGGGCCCATAACCCAGAGGTCAATGGATTAAAACTATCCTCTCCTATAGTGTTTGATTAAATTATTTTAATTCTATATACTTTTTTACCATATCCTGCATAGGTTCAGACCCTGCCATCAATGTTAGACACTTTTGAATGTGGCACAGCGGAAGCATGCTGGGCCTATAACCCAGAGGTTGATGGATCAAAACCATTCTCTGCTACAGTGTTTGATTAAATTATGTTAATTCAATGTAATTTTTTACCATACCCTGCATAGGTTCAGATCCTACTGTCAATGTTAGACACTGTTGCAAGTGGAGCAGAGTGGCGCAGCGGAAGCGTGCTGGGCCCATAACCCAGAGGTCGATGGATCGAAACCATCCTCTGCTAGTCTCTTTGATTAAATTATTTCAATTCTATCTACGTTTTTACCATACCCTGCATAGGTTCAGATCCTACTGTCAATGTTAGACTCTTATGCAAGTGGAGCAGAGTCGCGCAGCCGAAATGTTCTGGGCGCAGAACATAGAGGTCGATGGATTGAAACCATTCTCTGCTAAAGTGTTTGATTAAATTATTTTAATTCTATATACTTTTTTACCATATCCTGCATAGGATCAGATCCTACTATCCATGTTAGACACTTTTGAATGTGGCGCAGCGGAAGCATGCTGGGCCTATAACCCAGAGGTTGATGGATCAAAACCATTCTTTCTGCTACAGTGTTTGATTAAATTATGTTAATTCAATGTACTTTTTTACCATATCCTGCATAGGTTCAGATCCTACTGTCAATATTAGGCACTTTTATGTGTGGCGCAGAGTGGCGCAGCGGAAGCGTGCTGGACCCATAACCCAGAGGTCGATGGTTTAAAACTATCCTCTGCTAATGGGTTTGATTAAATTATTTTAATTCTATATACTTTTTTACCATATCCTGCATAGGATCAGATCCTACTATACACGTTAGACACTTTTGAATGTGGCGCAGCGGAAGCATGCTGGGCCTATAACCCAGAGGTTGATGGATCAAAACCATTCTTTCTGCTACAGTGTTTGATTAAATTATGTTAATTCAATGTAATTTTTTACCATATCCTGCATAGGTTCAGATCCTACTGTCAATGTTAGACACTTTTTACATGTGGAGCAGAGTGATGCAGCGGAAGCGTGCTGGGCCCATAACCCAGAGGTCGATGAATCAAAACCATCCTCTTCTAATCTCTTTGATTAAATTATGTTAATTCTATATACTTTTTTACCATATCCTGCATAGGATCAGATCCTAATGTTAATATTAGACACTTTTGCATGTGGAGCAGAGTGGCGCAGCGGTAGCGTGCTGGGCCCATCACCCAGAGGTTTATGGATCGGAACCCTCCTCTGCTAATGTGTTTGATTAAAATATGTTAATTCTATATACTTTTTTACCATATCCTGCATAGGTTCAGATCCTACTGTCAATGTTAGACACTTTTGCAAGTGGAGCAGAGTGGCGCAGCGGAAGCGTGCTGGGCCCATAACCCAGAGGTCGATGGATCGAAACCATCCTCTGCTAATCTCTTTGATTAAATTATTTCAATTCTATCTACGTTTTTGCCATACTCTGCATAGGTTCAGATCCTACTGTCAATGTTAGACACTTATGCAAGTGGAGCAGAGTGGCACAGCGGAAGCGTGCTGGGCCCATAACCCAGAGGTTGATGGATCGAAACCATTCTCTGCTAATGGGTCTGATTAAATAATTTTAATTCTATCTACGTTTTTACCATACCCTGCATAGGTTCAGATCCTACTGTCAATGTTAGACACTTTTGCAAG
>JAODJX010000035.1:7504219-7539505 GCA_026776945.1 Isichthys henryi | reverse complement strand
ATCGAAACCATCCTCTGCTAATGGGTTTGATTAAATTATTTTAATTCTATCTACGTTTTTACCATACCCTGCATAGGATCAGATCCTACTATCCATGTTAGACACTTTTGAATGTGGCGCAGCGGAAGCGTGCTGGGCCCATAACCCAGAGGTTGATGAATCAAAACCATCCTCTTCTAATCTCTTTGATTAAATTATGTTAATTCTATATACTTTTTTTACCATATCCTGCATAGGTTCAGATCCTAATGTCAATGTTAAACACTTTTGCATGTGGAGCAGAGTGGCGCAGCGGAAGCGTGCTGGGCCCATCACCCAGAGGTTTATGGATCGGAACCCTCCTCTGCTAATGTGTTTGATTAAATTATGTTAATACAATATACTTTGGTTGCAGTGAGTCTTAGTTTAAGGTAATGGGCTAGTGATCTGCTGTCGTATCCTGCATAGTTTCATATCCTACTGTCAATGTTAGACCCTTTTTCTATTACATTAGGTAGCTGCATCCATCAGCCCCAAGCACTGCGTGGTAGCTGCCTCCATCCTCCCCAACCACTGCCAGGTAGGTGCCTCCATCCTCCCCAACCACTGCCAAGTAGCTGCCTCCATCTGCCCCAACCACTGCCAGGTAGCTGTATCCATCAGTTCCAACCACTGCCAGGTAGCTGTATCCATCATTTCCAACCACTGCCTTGTAGCTGCCTCCATCAGCCCCTACCTAAAAAGCTAGAAAAACACATGCCAACTTACATTTATATACCCCTGACATTTTAATTTAATTTTATTTAAATGTATTACACAGTATAATAATCACCAACAAATTCTTAGCAATGCAGAGAATTGTGCAACTTAACTGCACAGTATTGCAGTAATTATTTTATTAAAATACATTTTGTTTGCCTCCTAAATAAGTTATTTTACCTTATGGCTTCTTTTCCTACTGCTGCTTGCCATTTCTTTATTTTTTGTTCAAACAAAAGAGAAAACCCTGCGACTTTGAGTTTTAATATAATGTTGCGATTAAGTGGTATTAGTTTGTGGTATTAGAGAATTTTTACAAGTATGAGTATATGAGTGCAGTAACGACCCAACATCCAGTGCAGCCCTATCATGGATCTCAATCCTTCATTACCTACGTCATTTGTCATCTTACTTTTTTGCTAAGAGTGATTGCTTTTGGGAAATGCAGCCCTGATCGATTAAAATGAGGAGTGAGGTAGTGGTAATGTAAGTTCAAAAGAGAGAACTGACAAAAGAGACTAAAGCTGTTTCCCCTTGAAATTCTTCAGTCTCCAATGACTCACTTTAGTTTCCCACCAGCTGCCGCCCCATAACTATTTAATTGTGGATGGCTGATTATCAATTGAGCGTTGGATGTGTGAAGGCTAGTTAGAGACATGTCAGTATAATAAAAAAGGGAGCCAAGGGTTATGCAACTGAATGTTCATGAAGCTTCATGTTGGTGTGGTGAAAGATAATATAAAGGAAAAGAGTGAAACTGAGATGAGCTTGTAGCTAAAGCGAAGAACATTTTTAAAGTTTTAAATTATTACAATGACAATAGCTCATTGAACATAGAAGATCCAATGCATGATTCAGGAGGATGACATGGAAATAGTAGATTGATGAGAGAATTTTTTGCAGGTACCATGACTAGGGTAAGTATAAGATTGATTATTTTGCAGTTAAAAAGAAAATTGCTCCACTTTATTACACTCTTATCACATCATCTATTATTGTGTCGAGTTTAGCTTCTCTTAAACTTGGAGGTTTTCAAAATTTTGAATTTAGATCAATATAAACCCAACTGACAAATCCACAATCGTGGAGAGCAAATATCCACACTGTAAACTGTTTATTTAAAAGTAAAACTGGATCATTTTTTTTATTACACAAAATTGAAATTTGTCTTTCAGACCATAGCAAACTACTTGGAAGGATATTCATTTGCACTGTATTACACTGTCCAACTCTACCTATCTACCTAGCTTCCTGCCAAACAACTAACCAACCAACCAAACAACCAATGCTACACATCAGGTAAGATATAAATTAATTATACCAGCACTACAGGATCACGGTTGCCTACCCATGTACAGGTGGTTCCCAGTTTAAGAACATTCAACTTACACACAACTTGTTTTGTATAATTGTCGTCATGTGGCACAATTTTCAGTTGCTTTAGTCTTGTTGGTAAAAATATATTATGTCGTTTCCCACTGTAATCATTTTACTCCCAAAACTATATATCTAAGTGACCATTCTTAGTCAGCACATGCAAAACAGTTAACCAAGCTTTTAGAATGATTCAAAAATATATTCCAAAAATTGCAGTGATACGGCATGATTGTGTTTTTGGTTTTGCCATTTTGCTGTTTTTTGTGGTAAACAATACCGTGTTTTTTTTTTTTTTGTTTGCTATTGCATTGTGTCTTGCGAGCTGATGAAGTTACATGTGCATTCTCTTGCCAGTGAACTTTAAATACTGTAAAGTAGAGCCTTGTAATGTTGAAACTGGTGTCTTTGACATGAATAAGTATCAGTTTGCTAAAGAAAAGTGATCAGTCAGTGACAATGAGAAAGTGGGAACCAACTGTCCTTCAGAATTGTGGAGCTCAGGAGCATGTTCACACTGACATTTTGACAACATATCTAAGCATTTTGACTCTCATGGTCAAAGAGATGCTGATTGTACTTTTCATTTTGGTGGCACTCACTAATTCGTTGTTGGAATTATTCGCTTTTGAAACATGAGTTAATTGTTAAGGTATCGGTTTCTGCAGCTAAACCACAGTGTTGTGCTTGTGCATGGACTGTTTTGAGAACTGCTCTTGTCATGAGAATGTCTAGCATGTTTCATGAAATGTGTCAAAGGAACTGAGGAAAACTGTAATAGACGATATGTATGTGAGATATATGTGAGATATGCTTTAGCAGATTAAGAAATGGTGGCATAGACAATGGAACAAATGGCAAAAGGTTGTGCAAAGACATCAATATATCGGAACATCTATGGAATGGGTGCTGTTCTGGTAAATAAAAATGAATGGAAACAGGTTCAAAGTAATTGATTCGACAGCAGAATGCATTCTACAGATAATATGCCAGATACAGTTCAGTGGAATTTTATGAAAAACATTAAGGAATTTATTTTCATACATAGATGACAGTTTATGAATCTGTTATTAGATAAGTTAGGATCTGTTTAGATTGGAGTCTTGATAACTCTTTATATAGAGTTCCTAGAATTGTAGTGTCAATGACATTTTTACATTATTCAAATGAGAATAATTATACCTGTTTTAAAACAATTTTTATTTTGATAAGGGACCCTCAAGTTTTAGATCTTATTTTTTTCATATCCTTATTTGACAGTGGTGTTTTTGTCAGAGTTAACTGTGCCAAACAAGACCTGGTCAAAGAAGATTTCAGTGAAATTTACATTTGGAAAGAACACAACGTTGTGCGTAAGAATGAATTCCCATTTGTTGCTAAGATCAGTATAAACTCGGTATAAACTCACTCGGGAAGTGTAGTTGCACTAAATAATACTGATTTAAGACTTTTCCCTGTGCAGCAGATGTCCTTGCTTCATGCTTGATTCTGCTACAGTACTTAAGTTCATCCCTAGAGTCAGGGAAAGTGTTGTTTTATAATACTTGTCTGGATTCAACATTTCGTTTTTTAGTTGACATTTCATATGAAGGCGCATTGTAATTTGCCTTGGAACACTGCAAAAAAAAAAAAAAAAAAATTCAAGTTGTTTTCAATAGGGGATCAGCATGAAATAAGAAAGGGGTTGTTCTTGCAGGCATTTATGTCGACAAACACCATTTCCTATTTCAGTACACTGCACTTAGCGTGAAGATTATCACATCATTTACAGGTTCAGTGGTTCAAGGAACTTGACAGCAGAAGAATGTGATATGGCTTAATGGATCTTTGACATGTGCGGGGGTTATCTAAGCAAAGGACCTGGTGCCTTGTTTTAGCCAATCATGGTAAGTTCTGAATATCACAGATTAGAGAAATAAAGATCACAAATGCTGATGAATAGAATGGGTGGCGATATGCCTCACTCAAATGAAGGGTATCACCAAGCAATATAAATTGCAGTGATGCTTGGCCTGTCACAATTATTACATAATTGCTTTATTATATGAAAGCAATTATTTTGAATAATTACTTTATCGTTACATCCATTTTTATAAAAATAGCTGGATGAAACAAGTCGTGCTTCTGAACTTATCTGTACCACCTGCCCTATTTGTACCTTGCACATACTCAGAATTATACTTCACAGCATATTTTAAGACGGTGCCCAATTTGTACCATTTCGTTTCACGACATTTTCATGACCCAACCCGATCCTGTTAATATTTCTTTTCACGACATTAGGTTTGTCTTGTACACTGTTCGCGAGCGACTCAGATGTGAGATATTCAACCAGATATCCTGACTTTGGATTCTTCATGTTCTCTGTCTGTTTAATCAAAGTTCTGCATAGCATCTGCACTTTGTGTTTTGAATGTGTGTTTATGGGTCTCATTAGGAACCCAATCACTATTTACTGTCAGCAGATTATCCCAATCGGACAAACGACTGAAAAAAATGTATGTTTTCTTCATTTTTTTCTGACCCGGCTGATTTGGAGTGATATAAATTTGGTAGAAACAAATGCAAAATGCACTAAACTTTGTATTTCTGTTAATTGAACCAAAGCGATAAGTATACCAAAACACCTGGACAGCAACAATTTCAACTGATTGAAATATAAACTAGCTGTGGGATATTGTCAGATGTGGGATATTTAGGCAAAAGCGCTGATCCAAAAATAAAATGGACAACCGGAGTAAACACTTAAAATGAGAAGCAAAGTCAGCGTCATCATTAACAACAGGGGCCCGTATCACGATTCAAACAGCCAGATTTCTCGTTTAGCTGGATAACTTGTCGGATTTCAGTTGCCCCAGTTTAAATGGACTGTATTGTATTGTATGTTCATTTATATTTAGCCCAGATTACCTTCATTCCTAGAAGTTATCCAGTTTTGTTTGCTGTATATGTAGACAATATGGTTTGCCGAAAAATGGCAGGATGAGTGGATAGGACAGTGCCATAAAAATGTGATGCGGTGTACCAGTACTCAAAAATGCTGTGTATGTACACACGTGTGCGGTAAAATCAGCTACAGGTCAGATGGTGACAATACCAACTGTTTATCTGGAGTAACCTCTTATTTATGTCACATTTGCCCTGTACATTTTTCTTTACAAAGCTTAATAGGGAAAACAAATACAATGTTCATTTACAGTATATGTTCCAATCGCCGATGCTAATTAATAGCTCTTCTTCATGGGTGTATGGGTATTATTAAGCTATGAGCAGATAATGGTGTCCTAAAATAAACAGAAAAACACATTTAAGTTCTTAATTGAAATAATTTGTATAACTGTCAACTAAAATTTCATAATGATTGTAATAACATTATTGTCTCCATGTTATCTGCTAGTATAAATAACTGTAAGTTTGTTGTCATTCTTTCGCTCTGCATGCATTCCTGTGGCATAAACTCTGTTACCCCTAACGACGGAAATTTGCATTAAATAAGGTGGAGCTTGAGTCACTCTGCACGAGCAGCAGAAAGGAAATATTGTCATATTTATGATATTTCTTTATTGTAGTAGGTGCTTTATTGTACACTCAATGCTTATCTTCCCTACTAAGGGTATATCTGACAAAATCAGCAAATTCTGCAACCTAATGGTTATTGAAAGAAACATAGAATTTTATTCATATCTCTCAAAAAATTGGCAGTCATTTTTGTCGAGCTTTAAAATGACTTGAACTTGAACTCTATTAACTGGAATCTTAACTGATAGTTGGCTGCTTTGACCTGCTTTGCTATTTTTATACACCCTTTGGGATATGGATAATATTACACTATTTTCAGACCCAGTGTTGGGAGGAATAAGGCATCTGCAGATCTTTGACTGCCCTGACCCCTTAATTTACTGAGCTACATCCAGCTCTCTGAGACACCCTGGCTCCCCACATCTGAGTTTAGAGGGTCATGTTTAATTATGAGAAATCGGATCAGAAATAGGAGTTGGTTGCTATTTCAAATATCCAAAGTTCCTGGCTGAAAACAGCATGTCAGCACATTTTATTGCATTGAAACAAAAGACTATATGTTGTATATTCCTTTTATTTTGGCATCATCCAACTTCGTTTCTTCAATCCCTCTCTTTCTGGATGGATGGGTAGGTAATGTTTTATAAACTTAGCAGACTCTTCTGTAGAGAGAGAGAGAGAGGGAGAATAATTTTTGAATAGACTCAAAAACTTCAGGTTACAGCTCTCTCCCGTTCTCTTCTCTTCTGAGTTTAAAAATATATTTGAAATTCAGAAAATAATACATGTAGAGGAAATAAGTATAATATAAATGTTTAAACAAAACTGCACACGTGCATTTATTCATGGTATGAAATAACGCTACATTGACTGAAGTAACAAAGCCCTTTGTATAACGATGTTAAACTTCTTTTAGCATCATTTCCCCAATTATCCATTATTTCTTCATTTGCACAGCTCATATATTTCTAAACCTTTTGATTAGTGACTTACAAAAAAGTTCCCTGCAGGAAACAGTTCTACGTTCTATAAGTTTTACACCTTCTTTTTGTAGATTTTTAAAAGAGAACTTTAAAACTTAATTTGAGGGAATACATAAATAAAATCCTCGCAGTGGATAGTTCACACTGGATTTCGTCAGCTGACAGGCATTATCTCACGTCTCTTGAAAACGAGAGCACAGGCCCGAATAAAACAGCTGTCTAGCACCGATTTTCATTCTGCAAGCTGATGCAAAGTTGCAGCTGCACACATTCTACTTCATCATTTTTTTTTTTTTTAAATTAAAAAAAAAAACCATCATTTTGAACTAATGATATTTGGGGTCTAGGAATAATTATGGTCAAACTTTGTTTGAGGGCTCACAACTAATACAGCATTATGTGCTTAATTAGCCAACTCAGTCTTAGTTACAACAAAACGAGTTCCATATGTACTTAGCAGCAAGTCATTGAGCTCAATTTTAACTTATAATTTAGTTAACCATTACTATATTGTTGATAAGTACATCATTATACATAGTCACTGATTTGGTTGTAACTAAGAATTAGTTTGTGGTTAATTAATAAATTAAGTAAGAGCTGGTTTATGATTAATTAAGAGCACAACATTATTTGCATCCCCTTAAGTGTTACCATAATTATTCTTCAACTAAAATTATATTTTTTATAATATATATTTTTTTGTGTAATTCAATGCCAGATAAATTTGTAGTTCATCAAAAAGTCTCAAGCCGTAACTGTAATTTAAGTATCTGTGGTGTTCTGTAAATGCACCTGCTGGTTTATGACCCTAACACCACTAATTTAAAGAAATGGCCATTAGGGGGAGCTGTAGCATTTATAATAGCCAATGGCGCCTACATTCAACTTCTTAACAGTAGGTACTGGCAATATGAATATGAATAAATCAAGTATCGAGAGAACTGTGTGTGTGTGTGTGTGTGTGGGGGGGGGGGAATTAGGTTTATATTTGTGGGGACCAAATGTCCCTCACAGTGTCATAAAAACCTGTCTTTTTGACGTTGTGGGAACATCTGTGAATGCAATAAAAAAACGTTAAAAAAAAGTCTCGTATTTTGTTTGGTTACCCATGATTAGGGCTGGGTATGGGTTAGAATTGTCATGTCCTGATTAGCGTTTTCCCCATAGAAATGAATGGAGAGTCCCCACAAAGATATAATTACAAACCTGTGTATGTAAATGCTGTTGGGATATGTGTTGTTTGCCCTGAAAGGCACAAAGTTCACATTAACTCTCATCCAAAGGTGGTGTACAAGAGTGTTGCTGCAGATTGATAGTACATATGATATCTACTGGAATGTACAGTTCTTACCACCATTGCCAGGTCATCAATCCTACCACAACTCCTGATCTGGTCTAATGATCTACCAGTATCATCCACACCTCAGTATTCCTGCAAGTACTGTGCAAGTAAATACTGTATTAACCCCTTGCCAACTTCTGAATTCCCTTTAAATATTTGTGACTTAGATTGTTGTAAAGAATACAAATTAATCCCCCACCCATAAAGTGAAAGCTGCTAGTCAGAAGGAGATGTGTTGCTTAAATAAGTAGGCAAACTGTCTGTTTTCTGTGGCAGTAAGTTTCTTACAAAAGGATCTTTGAGCTGAAGTCGACACATCGCTGCAGTGCCACAGCACCAGAACTCCACTCGCTGTAAATGTAGAATTCCACATTTTCTCGGCATAGCGTAGATTTTTAGTAACCATTTGATTTTACGCTGTTATCTGTCCTTTGAATTTGTTCCATGATTACACTTGATAAATATAAAGTTTACATGTGTAAACTGGTATTAGAAAAGAAAAGCTACACTCCAATAACAATGAAAGATGTCAAAGGATTTTTTTTTTTTTACATTTCTGATGAATTAAATGCTTTCTGAGAGATTACTGGGGGGGGGGGGAGAAATAGCTTTTCAAATTTTGTCATCTGGTCGAGCCCTATAGAGACTCGTCAAGATGTGATCTGGGGTCAACAGCTGTTGGCAGCAGAGCACCTGGAGTCAGAGAGAGTCACTTCTTCTAAAAGGGAGAGAATGGGATGATTTGGAGGAGAAGTGACGATTGCAGACAGACAGTATGGAAACACGGGTAACAAAATTGGATTTTCACAACATCTTATTCTGCTTAGCTTTTTTTTTTTTTATGCTGCGACAAGGTTGACATATTTGACACCATCATAATGCTGCTTCAGTTTCACAGGCAGCTCTTTACGAATCACAGCACAGAAATGGTGCGCAAGCACAAAGAAATGCATCATTTCCAAGACCTTTTAGTTCATGCCTCATATGTCGTGCAAAATCTTCCTGGTCTCAACGGTACACTTTTAACAACTGTTTAAGGGTAGGGATAAATAATTTGTGAGAAAACATCACTACGAAAGTCTTCACTGCACCATTTTATTAAAAAAAAAAATAAAATAAAGATATTAGGTCCCCCCCGCGACCCAGTAGGATAAGCGGTTTGGAAAATGGATGGATGGATATTAGGTTAGAATGGAGTAACAGTTAATGACAGACAGATAGATACTGGTATGTTGTGTACAGTATATATATAAAGCCAACATTTCCAGAGATGAATGCATTCTGACAGACTGGCAGGTCTCATGACTACCAGCAACGGTTTGGTGACTTGCCAATACCACCTACATCTAGGGCTAAACCTGATGGGCGAAAAAGCTGGAAGAATGACTGTGGCTGCAGTGATGCCGGGAAACCCCAGGCCTCTTTAGCAACTGACTTGTGAAGAAGAGAGACATAAACTGCTTGTACAAGCTGATCTGAGGCCTGACGCACGTTCTCATCCATAATTAACAGCACTAGATTTGCAACATTCATCACATGCCGGGGGATCTGTGGCTTTTCTGAATTTGAATTCAACAAAAGAACTTTTAATTAACTTTTTCCTACTTTTCTGATGGTTAGATACGCTAAATTCTTAATATGTTTTATTTTCTTCCACAAGCATGACATTATCTAGTGGATCATGATCAATCAACAAGTGTGCTGATTAAAACAAGAAAAACAAGAGATGAAATATCAAATTATTCAGCATTATTTTCATGATTAAACCTTGAAAAAGAATGCAGCAATAACCAAATGGATTAGGAATTTTCAGGTATGATCGTTTGTAAGAGTAATTGCGGTAACGCTTTACATAACTGCGCATTCATAATGCTTTTATATTGCATTCATAAAACGTTCAGTACACCTTCATGATGTATTCATTAATTATTCATAAAACATTCATAAACATCATGTATGTATACATTAACATCCCTTAACAGCTGTAATATACAATAATAAAACATTATATAATAATAACAAAATAGTAATTGTATAATCATGTAATGTTTATTACTAATGTACATTAAAGCTGTTAAGGGATGTTAGGATGTTAAGCGGTACTTGCATGCTGCTTATGAATGTTCTATGAATGCATTATGAATGCCTTATGAAGGTGCACTGTAAAGTGTTACTGTAAATTCTTGATTAATGATTGTAAATTAGGACGTAGGCATAAAACACATGCTGCACACCTCTTGATGACAGCAGAAAACCAAGCACATATTTATGGAATGGATTTCTTCATAAATTATATGGGCTATTAATTTAACTAGACTATCAACTTGTCCTGATTCATATTGCATCAGTTTGCTTTATAAGTGCTTTATAAGGCATTATGACATTTTTCACCATTTTTAATGATAATGGTCATTTGTGATTCAAGAGATTTTACAAGAGTTTTCAGCCTAACCAACATATACCAAGCTAAAATATAAAAATGATGCCACTCTTAATTTGTATTGTTCATGAACACTGTTCTAGCCGTTACCCTCCGGTAAGAGGAAAGTAAATAAGGAAGAGTAAGGAAAACCCAGTCCTTACGAACCCACAGACAGTCCATATTTTTGCTCCGGGAGCTGGGAGGGAGCAAAAATGTGGACTATCTGTGGGTCTCTGAGGACTGGGTTGAGAAACACAGTCATAGAGGATGTTGAGCAAAACCTCAAATTGGCCATAAGAGTAATCAGAATGATTATGAACTAAATTCTATGACAATTACACTAACTCTGCTTTGCAAGTTATGCATTAAGTTACTATGCGTTATATGTCTTATCTTGGGACAAAATAACAAATATGACTGATGTCAAATAATGCATTCTCCGTTTAATCAACGTATATCCTACATATGGCCTTCAAAAAGAGAACATTTTATTTTTATTATTTGATAAACTCATTAATGATGGAGGTTTCTAAGATGGGTTTTTAGGTTGATTTGAATCCCTCTGTCCTACATTTTCTAAGTAACAGTCTTATATTGTCAGGGGATGATTCTTGGATAACAGTTGTAAGACCATGACCTTCAGAGGTATAACACATTTTTAGACTTAGGAAATATTTTTTGTAGTATTTCAACACATTTTCAAGTTTTGGTGTCACTGACTAAGATTTCTTAATATACGCAATGTGCAATACTAGAAATGACTACTACATGTGTTTGTCATACTATAAGATTTAATTTAATCTTTTCTTAACATGTTGGCCTCAGTGAACAGAGAGTAGGTCGCAGCAATTACCCCAGAAAGAATAATGATGTCACTTTCGTTTAGTTTCGCTGTAAGCCACTGTAATAGCTACATAAAACATTATATTTAGCTCTCTGCAAATGAGGGAACAGATATACAGATTAATTTTTTACGGCTTCTGTTGGTGAATAGCAAAACTTGGTTCATTTTTTTTCTCAATTCAGTCTGTATGGTTAATAGCATAGTAAATTGATTGAGATTCATACAACCTGTCTCCAATGTATTTGTTAATAGGATCTTCATATAGATTTGAATCGCAGCTGGCTTTTTTCTTTTAAGTGGCCCTGTACAATTAAATTGTGATGTGCCTTCACAGGGGTCTGCTCATTGGAAAAAAGATAAACTGTCCCAAGATTAGAATAATAAAATATTGCCATTTTTAAAGAGATTGTCCAGTTAAGGCTAGGACTTTTTAATTAACTAGATTTGATGCTGTCTGAAACGACAGTATCGCATTCCCCCGACAGTCCTGCCATTTGGCTCACCCATCTAATCTGGACTGGGCCTACACTCATCAACTTGTACATTTTCTAGAAGTGCTGGATGGATTGCCTGGAAATGGGAAAGTGAATAAATGTATTTTTAACTGAATGTTCTGAGTCTGACATGTAGGTCTGAAAGCATACCTATTCATTTATTGCACATTCCACTTGTACGACAATTTGCAGAATCATTCCGCATGTTTGACACTGTCATGTATTTTATATATATATATATATATATATATATATTATAGTTTGCTACAGTATTTACAGATTACTTACATTTACGGGGAAGAAGCACAATCAGAGTTATGGGGGCCGATAAGCATCAACATGCCACAAATTCAGAGAACACTTAGAAATTCTGAAGACACACGATAAACAAAAAATGCTGCAACTCTACTCACAACACAGCAGAAGTGAGTCACAGCACAATGGAAGCTCCTGGGGGACAATAATTGATATTATATCAAAGTGAGATATAGAATGACACAATGAGACATTTACATCAATATACTTTTCTCGTACGTTGAAATTGGGACTCTAATTAGTAATCTAATTGGGGAGTTGCCATGAAAACCCGCACACATAACCACCCCCTCTGGAAAGCACTTCCCCTCCCGGCCTAAATAATCTGCCCCTCTGCCCTGCTCTTTTAAATCCTCCTCTGGCCTCCCTGATGGATCCGAAGTGCATAAACAGGAAGTAAAATAAATATGCTATAAATGGCGTATCCTGTTGTTCTATATCAATCAAGTACATAAACCTGAGAACAAAGTGATTTCCAAATCAAAATTAAATCATTTATCAAAAAGATTTTTTTTTACATATCTTAATGTCAAATTCCTGGATAGGCTGACGACTGACCCAGAGGCTGCCTGTTTAATGTCTTTTCTAATTTAATTTCAGCAACAGATAAGCATTATCATCCGACCATGGTAAAATGTAGATCATCAAATTGACCTTGATTATACTGATTTCTTGATAATTCGTATTTACAGTACTGTCTGTCTTTATCGCTCTCTCTCTCTCTGTCTGTCTCTCTCACACACACACACCTTACCCTTTTCCACTGATCCTCCTGCTGGTTCTAGGTCAGCTTGACAATGTTCTTCATTAAATCAATATATTAAAGCATCAAGATAACATATTCGGTGTACTGACCAAAGTATGTGCTGGACATTTATTCTCTGGACTTTTCACCTTTCAAGTATATTTATTTGTAATGTTACAATTCAAGTGTAATTGACTAAGTTATAACAACTGTTATTACACATTATTATGTATGCAACAGTCAGCAATAACATTACAACCACTTATAGTTGAAGTGAATAACACAGATTATCTCATTAAAATGCCTCTTGTCAAGGGCACCGTTATATTTTAGGCAAATGAACAGTCAGTTCTTGAAGTTGATATCTTGTAACCAGGAAATGGGCAGGTGTAAGGATCTGAGTGACTTTCACAAGGGCAGGTTGGTGATGGCTAGACGACTGGCCCAGAGCATCTTCAAAAAGTCAGATTTTGTGGCATGTTCCTTGTAGGCAATGGTCAGTACCTACCCAAAGTGATCCAAGGAAGGCCAACTGATGAACCGCCAATGGGGTCATGGGCGCCAAAAGCGCAATGGTGCATGTGGGAGCAGGCTAGCTCATCTGGTCTGATCTCACCGGAGAGCTATTGTAGCACAAATTGCTGAAAAAGTCAATGCTGGCTATAATAGAAAGGTGTCAGAACACGCAGTGCATCACTTGCTGCCTGGTCTGATGACTGACACTTTTTGATACATCATGTGGATGGCCAGGTATGTCTGTGTCATTTACCTGGGGATAGAAAGAAAGCAAGCTGGCAGAGGCCGTAAGTGATTGTAGTTCCTCTAAGGTAGTTCTGGGACCTTTAGTCCCTACTTTGGACTAGGTACTTTTCTTTCAACCATGAAGTACTGGGTTAGGGCGATAGGCTTGCTGATTGGTTAACTACAAACACTGTCATGTTGTGAGTTGTATAAATAAAATATAACTAAAAGGCTGTATCCCATTTTGATTACAATCAATCAATTCCCCCAATAAGTTTTTGCATCCCCCATGCTAGTTTAGCATAAAGGTCACAGTTCTTGTGGTGTGGTGGGAAAGGTGGCCAGGAGCTACAAAAGTTCCAGGAACTTGGAACTAGGTTCCTGAACTTCGGTAGGAAATTGCTAATGCTGGCAAACCTGGGGTAGCGTTCATGTGGATGTTACTTTGACATATACCACCTACCTTAAGAGACCTACCTTAACAGTATTCCTAGATGGCAATGGCCTCTGATAATGATTTGATAATGTGCTCTGCCACACTGCAAACATTTTTCCGGAATGGTTTGAGGAACATGAAAGAGGGCTTGCCTCAAAATTCCCCAGATCTTGGTTTCATCAAGCATTTGTGAGATGTGCTGGACAAACAAGTCCAATCCATGGAGGCCCCACCTCACAACTTACAGGACTTAATGGATCTGCTGCTAACATCTTGGTGCCAAATACCACAGGACACCTTCAGAGGTCTTGTTGAGGTAATGGGGGGTCTTACGTAATAGGCAGGTGCTCTTTCTATTATGGCTGATCAGTGTATGTGCCCTAGACTGGACTGGCATCCTGTCCAGGGGTGGTCCCAGTGCTGCCTGGCATATGCTGCAGCCCCCAGCTCCCATGACAAGGAAAAGCAGTTAGAAGATGGATGGATGGATGGATGGATGGAGAGTAATAGCACTAAATTGTAGTAACCTTGATTTCTTAAAATGATGTAATTTAGTCAATTTACAACTTAATGAACATTGTACATACTAGCCAAATGAGAACATTGGTGAAAAAATAATATATTTAAAACATAAATAAAATTAAATATAAATAAATAGAAATAAAATATAACTGCAATATATTCTAGTCTCAATATGATGCTTCTTTTAAACAACTGAGTTTTATTCAAAAAACATCGTAAATACTTCATCAAACAATTAGTTTGTTCATATTTTGTTTCTCCACCTTTCTGATAGCACAACTGGAATATTCCATCTTATTCAAACAAACTTCATGTTCAGAGAATAATCTAAGATAAGATTATAAAAACAAGGCAAACAGGGCAGATTCAATGAGACTGCATGGCAACCAGTATGATGAGAATTTAACGACAGTGTAACCTCATTCCGATTCTGTTGGTGCATATTCATGCCAACTGTTTAGCCTTAATTTGTACCGCTTCTGTTTGCACTGAAGCAATGTTACGTTGCAGGATCCTAACAAGTATAATTATCCATTCATCCACCCATCTGTCATCCATAACCACTAATCCATTTCAGTATTGTAGTAAAATTTAAGTACTGGAAATGTTTGAATACTTGTCTGTCGGTGCTATGACTTTTTCCTGAATTTTCAAGCCAACACAATCAGCATGTGTGTATTGAAGGCATGAGTATAGGTACCGTAGTTTTAAAAGCTGCTGTAAAACCGATGCCTAGCGCCAACACACAGAAATCTTATTTCATTTCAGAATAATGCTGGCGACAATGTTTTAAACACAACCTAATTCGCGTCTGCCTTCCCCTTTTCCCAGTTCAGGAAAATTACATTGCTCTCTGGCTCTCTAGAGATGGTACAGATGGAAGCGATGGAAGCATGATGATGAGGTGAAAAGTAATAATAAAGAATGGGGTGGTTGGAGAAAAGGAGTCGCACTGGCACTGTTAGATGTAATTTGAATTAACTGACGACTCTGCTGTTCCTTATCCACTGAACGGCATCCCGCCGCACTGTAGTCTTATTCGTCTTCATCAGCTTAGCGGCATGGAGACAGAACAGACACAGTCCTCCGTCTCCTCTCTTTCATTCCCCTCTTCCTGTCACCCAATCCTTTTCCTCTCTCTCTCTGTTCACTCGCTGCCTTGATCTCATTTTTCTTCCTGACTATCGTTTACCCCTTGTCACCTTGCCTTCCATTCATACATCATAACTTCCTTCCTATGCCCATATCTCTTGGTCCAGCATAACCCTGTTGTCTTATTTTCCTTTCTTTATCCTCCTCAAAGAAAAACGAAAAGGAAAGGTGACCGTCACTAAGCATTTGAGACTTCAAGGCAAAGGGAGAAGTAAGGGTTATCTAGTTATTCTACCCAAGCTGAAACGTGACATTTCATATCACCCTCTGATACATACATGTATATATTTAAAGGGGAATTTAACAAGTAAATTTAAACATGCTAAAATTTCTTTCAGAAAGTCAGAAGATTGTCTATAGTGTAACCTGTTGGGGGGGTTCAGTTTTTTTTTGTTTTTTTTTTTTTGGCGTGGATTTTTGTAAGCATTTGTGGAATTTGCAGTCGCGTGACTTTTGCGCCTGGCCGTATTTGGTCGAAGTTACCCATCGATTCTTTCAAAATCACAGGGAGCAAATTTGCTCCAAACTGGAATCTAAATGTCATTCATTGCACCTGCATCAATATCAGCAATGTCGAAAAGGAATAGAGCAGAACAAAGACAGCTTGCTAGCTGGCAGTTCAGAGCCTGTCATGGAAACCGAGCTAAACTACAAGATAATGTAATTTGTATCCCATGGATTTAAGTCTGCACGAAAAAAAAGAACGATTCATGCATGTGGGTTTGTTCGTTTATCTTTCCTCACCTACCTTCCCAAAGAACTGATTCTTTTCATGCTCAGAATTTGGATAAAGAGGGTACATCTCTTTTATTCCAAGATAATTTATAAACTATTAAAATTAATCATATAGTCATATAATGTTAAATCAGTTAAGGAATGTTAGGATGTTAAGACATGCTGATTGCTCTGCTTATGATTATTCAATGAATGCATAATGAATCACAGATCCCCTGGATGGGATGTCAGTCCAGTGCAGGGCCCACTCAATCATATGATGTAGAAAGTTTACAAAGGCAGCTTCACCTAACGTCATGTTTTTGGGCTATGGCAGGACACTGAAGAATCCAGAGAAAATCTAAAGGAAGGCAGGGAGAACGTGCAACTTGCATCTGAGGTTTGGAATTGAACCCACAGCTCTAGTGATGTCAGGCTGCGATGCCCTGGCATGAGTTACCATGCTACTTTTATGCACAATGACAATGGCAAATATATTTGAATACCACTGTCTTTGATGTTCTCACGTCATGATCACACAATTGATCGCAGCACTTGGAGCTACTACAACTCAGAGGCTTGTTACTGGCTTCATTAAACACAGTCATTTTAGCAAACACGTTAAAGTCTGAGGAATCCACTTCCAGAGTCTGTGGAAGGACAGGTCGGAGGCTTCCCAAGACAGCTTATGTTAACCCGGGCACTTCTGTAAATTCCGCTGTAAATTCATCTACTTCCATATATCCTATTGGCGCCAAATGGAACTTCCATTCTCTGTATTCAAGTTAGCAAACAAGGAGACCTAGGCATCCTTAGCACTTCTCCTCACAGCAGGAATCAAAAAGCAGTAAGTATAATTTTGTGGTGTAAGTGTTACATAACTTATACTCATGTCTTTAATATCTTACCAATTAGTAAAGGAAACGGGTGACTTCAATGCTTATATAACTGAAATCATACATCTGTTGTGCATTTTTATCAATTATGCCAAACCATGCATGACTCCCTGGAGGTGGAATAAAATAAAACCTAGTTTGGTCTCCAATTAATATAACACCCATGGGCTAATCAAAGAGCTATTTAAACATATAATGCATGTGTACATATATACCGTTAAACTTCACATAATGTTCTCTCTATGGACACTACACATGTTCTCTATTTTTATATAATATTGTGTAACACAATCTTTGTTCCTGGGTATTATTTCCCAATTACAAACTTTGCTTTTCTAATATTTAGAAATATTTTGAAATTTTACCTATTCCTAATGAGAAAACGTGTGAATTTGCATCTTTTCAGTGACAGAGAAATCATAAAAACTCATATGAATCAAAAATTAGCATGCATTTATACTAAAGTTATACTGTACATAGATGACCACAAAAGATTTAAAAGTGAGTAGTTTTTTCGGGATTTACAACTCACACCTCACACATCTTAGCAGATACTCCCACTGAGTACTTTATCAGTCCTTGTCTTGATAAATTGGCCACAGACATAGCAAAATGCGTCTGGCAGATGCTTGCAGCCTCTTGATACCATCCCAGGAAAATGCAGATATGTATCCACACAGGCGACTGGAACTAAACTGAACTTGTAGGTTTACAGCCCCTATATTTATACTACTAATCATATTACTGGAAAGTTTTCAAAAGTTCTTGAAGTTACTTCAGGTTTACTCGACACTTCAATCTAGAATGTTCTGGAAAATAGGTCAATTTCAGTTTTGAAATTTTGAGGCATAAGCAATTACATGGTGTAAGGTAGCAAAACGTTTTTGGTTTGTTTGCGCTAATATTCATGTTGTTTGTACTGTTTTATTAATATTCATTGAACTTTTTGTTATGCTTAGATCCACTCCTGCAGGCTTAGTTTACTGTAAAGATTTTTTTTCTACTACAGAATTGACAGTGTTAAATTAACACTTTGTTCAAATCACTTCTGTATGACTTTCTTTGTTAAATTAACATAGCCGGCTTTGCTGTGAAGTTTCAAGCAGCTGGAACACAATTGTATGCATGGCCCCTGATGAACTGAGCTGTCATTTAGCCAAAAGACAAACATTTTAAATGATGCCAGAGTTTTTATATCGGCTGTGATTTTTCCTTGGTGAATCTCGATTTTTGGGTCACACTGTTCGTTTCTCACAAGTTGGTCACCAAGTAATGGACTTGGATGAGAGATTTATTTGTTGTCTCCCCAATGTGATGTTCAAGAAGATACAAGAAAATCTCCTGGCGTTTCTTTTTGTTTGATGTACCTTGGAATTCAACTCTACCACTCCTTATAAATCAAGGTGAAAGTCAAGTCAGGGTCAAAATGTAATTTCCGTTATTTCAAATTAAAATTTAATCTAGGGCTAGGTTGTGATACTGGGTTATCAGGTAACTCAGGACTCCAGCTTCTCAGTCTCTGCCCTGCTTTTTTAAAGTTTGCATTTTCGCACTTTTCAAACCCATTCTGATTAAGTGAATTTCCACCCTCGAATGGTCTTTTGTTGGTAACTGTATTGATATATGTACTGTAACTTCCCTCGATGCATTTCTAGACTGACATTGAATATCACCTCTCTTAATTATGCACATCATTAGATAGCTAAATAAGATCTTCCTTTTTTGTTGTCAAATTCAAATGTGCATATACATTGCTTTTTCGATGTTTAAACCCAAATTTGAAATAAACTTCGAATTTGATCAGTTTCACAGAGGACTTGCAACCTTACTTTTATTTTTGTGTACATTTATAATCCATTATTATTGAATGTGCTATTACTAAAGAACATTTTGGGTCAACAAAATTGCCTTTTTTTGAATCATTGTGCTGTTCATTCCTTGCCAGTACATTTCTACACCTATTCCTGGTTGCCAATAACTCTGACGCACATCTTTGAATATCTGGAGCCACTGGTTAACATATAATAACAGTCCAGCACCGGAGAGCATCTGGGTAACGGTGTTACAGATGCTGTTCTTTACGTCCAGCTATATTTGTATTCTTCCAAATCCTGGCACTCCTTTGAAATTCACGAAGGATCCTTCTCAGTCACCTCTCTCTGTGTGTTTGTGATCTTCAGTGTCTATTATATTGGACCAAATTCCAAAAACTGAAAAATCCACGAGCCCATGATAACCATCACACCTGCCATTACCTTTTATTCATCTGTAGCTGTTACTTGGATTTTGTCAATGGCAAAGTTGTATTAAAAAGCTCAATCTTTCCCTCTGGTTCGAAGAAGGCCACTTGAAAGAAGTGGCTGGTGGACAGAATGAAGCTGACTGGCTATAGCGATAAGGTCAGTAGGAGCAAACTGTAGTACTGCTACAGATGCTGGCAGCTCTTCCTGGGTAATGCAGTGGTTTTCCAACATGAAGCTAGACAGTGGACATGTTGGATCACAGCGACACTCCAATTAAGAAAACCTGCAGCTCCTAAGTGCCTTCGCAGCACACAATGCTGAGCACTGGAGGCTACAAAGATGGCCGTATACTTGAAACGACATCTGGAGAAAACGAAATCTAATTGACCAGATAGATCTGTCGTGTACTTAAAATGATGCCTCGTTCATTATAAGTCGCGTCATACAGTTGATTACGCTCAGAATGTTTTGGAAGTAGCAGACCCACACGCAGAGTGCAAATAAACGCATTATGATGAGTGTGTGAGTCATTTTAGGAGATGACAGCTCATCTAAAATGGAATTTTCTCTCTTTATTAATGCCCCACTATCAGTTTAATAATAGAAGCATCACAGACAGGGAAGCCAAAAATTTAAATGACACTCGCGCTTATATGTTAATGAAACACACGCATTCCGCGGCACACATTACAGAGCTATGACATCTAGTATTAACAGAAATATACAAAATGCATATTAATTTGCAATTTTTAAAGTGCAGTGTGGTGCAAATTGTGCTGGGAAGTACACTATTTGTCCTGCTGACCAACGCTGCAGTGTCACATTATGTCAGCCAATCAAGGCAACAATTGCCTGAAAATCACAGTGATTGTGCATCATACAAAATGTTGTACTGCCAAAACAACATTGGTTCTATTAATTTTGTCTGAAAAGTACGTCCAACTTAAGAGTTTGAGTCTGTGGATTGAGGCATGTTCGAAGACAAATCGCAGCAGTTAAAGAGGTGCTGCTGAAAGTGCTTCCACAAAAACATTCTGCGCTTTCTCCAGCCAGAAACTGTGGGTTACCAGATACATCCACTGTTTGATGAAGGCTTGCACTGGTGCATACTATAGTCTACAGATATGCATCTGTACAAGAAATACAGGAATGATTTCCAGAGTAACATAACAGGCGAAAATAGAATTCTGGTACAGACTGGACATACAACATACTGTAGCAGCACTTGGGACAACATGTCAAGTCTGGCAGGGTATTCACAATCTCACAGACGACAAACCAAAAACAAACTCATTGATGTCCAACAAAACTTTTTCTTCCCAGTGACCTCAATGCATTTTATGCTTTATTTGAACAAACAACAATCTTCCCTTTAAGGTTTTACAGTATTTAACTCAACTTGCACTTATTTAGCTAGATGTATTGGTATGATAATACCTGATTTTAGCTTTAAGTGTATTTGTTAAGTGCAAATTTCCATATATGTAGCCAGTATATGACTATAAAACTGTACAGCAAAAGTATGGGATAAGCTATGGAGAGAGGAACTATGTAGACAGGGACAGTGCTTGGGACAAGGTAACTCAAGGATAAAAGGCTCTCCATTTTTCTACCTCTAGTAGACACGAGATTGCCTTCTTATCTTTTCAACCAAGCCTGGGTGGCATGTTACCTGACTACATCACCTTGACTTTCTTTAACCTTTACAGTGACCAGATCAGATAAGTTATATTCATGGAGATTTGTGTCATCCCCCTTTCAGTTCAGAAAAGTATTTAAAAAAAAAAAAAATTTTAAATAGCAGGAGGCAGAAAACAGAGCTAAGTCATTTAGCAAATATTTTCTTAAAATATTAAAAAAAAGTGCAAATTCCATATGAATCTCTTCTGTCGTTTAACTCCAGGTTTACTGTTATATTAAATACCCACCGTTGTTGTCACTATACAAAGTAGATATTACTCATATTAACTACCAGTGGCAAAAACATCAAAAATAACAACAAAGCTTCTTTAACCTTAGGTGTAAGGCATGGCCGAGCAGTTCAAATATACATTTATACATTTATCATTAATCTTAGTCATATGTTATATTCTATTGTATTGTATTATATTGATAATGCAAAATATTAGAATGCAAAAGAGACAGTAATCATAAAAACAGTTGTTACCTAATTATGAAAATGGAGTTCTGAGAGAGGTCATTGTTACTGTACTATAACAGAACCAATTCAGAATTAAGAATATTCTAAAAAAATCTCTTGGGCTATTTACATATTATTGAATTAAATATCAATATCACTATCACTCTGAGATTTCAGAGCAAAAGAGAAAGTAACATAGAACATCCAGTCACTAAAATGCACAGATACATAAATACACCCACAGTACCAAATATAACACCTGTTTCTGACTTGGGACACAACAACATGCTTTGATTGGTGAGATTTCTGTGGGCAGGAGCTCTCTTTGTTGGTGGGTGAATCTCTGTCTGGGATCTATAAGCTGGGTCTTCACACATGGCAGGCCTGTCACGGCAGATCTGTGAATTCTTGACGTACAGCCGTGCTACTGATAAGGGCTGGGGAGATGGGCAAATCTCCTACAGATAAGAGTGGGCAGAGGGCTAAAGCCGTAAATGTGAATATTTAGAAATGCTACTGTATATCATTATGCTGAGATATCAGTCTGAACCCACTATCTCTCCGCCATCATTGATGTCTTGTAGAAACCACCCAAGTAAAAGCACAGAAGAATACCTACAATTATATATTGAGGAACTAGATATATTACAGCATACATCATATTTTCCATATCTAAACATCTCGGTTGACTCATCCGGCACAGAAATTCTTCTGAAAAGAATAATAGTAATAATAAACCTTAAGTCAACACAATACAATGGTCATCAGTGGTCACAACAGGTTTATTGCATCAGACTTTTGGATAATAGTTGTCCCATGTGAGAAACTTCATTGCACACTTCAAGGAGTCAATCCTAAATCAATACCACTTTTCCCGGATAGTGTTGTGGTATTACAATCCACATTCTCATGCTGTCTCCTGTGGGGGTTTCTCCGCTGGGACCATGCATGAACTAAAACAGAGATGAAACTACTTTTGAATAATCAAGGCAGGATTTTATAGTAAACAGACCCAATTTAGGTGATAGCAAAAATATAACTGGGAAAAGGAACAAAGAATAAAAGTAGGAAAACTACATCTCTCACAGATGAGGTAAGTATGAATTTCATGCAAGTACGCTGGTTGCAAATCCACATTCAGAATGGCCTCTGTAGTTTTCTATAACTCAAGATGTTTGATTCAGCTAGAATACCTCAAACCTTCGACTGTTACGTGAACCTCAGCTTTTTTCCTGCTCTGGACATACCGATCCAGCTGGTCTGAGTGGAATTTGGACACTTGAATCTAGATACCTACTGTAGCATGGAGGACAGTTTGCAGAGTCGGTGAACCACAAGTCATATTTAATGCAATTTATATCTCGCTCATGGGTTTTACTTGCACAGAAATGTTCTGAGGGCAGAAGGAAAAATGACTGGTTCAGAGAGAGAACCAATTTCATTGTAAAGGGGGTGGGTCCAAGCCGCTAGAGGAGGCCGGACCAACCAATCATATATATATATTGGTCCGGCCTCCTATAGTTGCTTGGTCCGGCCTCCTATACAATCTGATTGGTCATCTCTCTGAACCAATAATTTTCCCTTCTGCCCTTTCCCTTTTTTGTGTCAGTGAAACTCCCACAAGTTTAAATCTCACTTTTCTAGTGACAGAGATCGAGAACCACATAAAACCTCATTGCCTTTTGCAATTTTGCTGCTGATCTTCTGATTAGTCATTTTTATAATTAATGATATTGTATTTTTTATAATTAATGATAACACTCAGCCTGTTGAATATTATAAGACACCACGATGTGTCACCCTTATGCTGGTTAAAAAACACTTAAAGTTAGCACACAACACTGAATATGGAGAGCTTCATTATAATAATTATTATTATTATCATTATTATTACATCATTTATGCAATTATGTGGCAGTGTATCTACTTTCGTGTAAAATGTTTCTGTGAAGGATTTTATTTAACCAAAGAAAAACATACATAAAATCTATGCCCTCTGTAACCATGCTTTCATGACCTTCTTGAAACCTGTTATCTGAAATATTGTAGGGCTCAAGTTCTGTGGGACTGTATTGAATTTACATTTGTGCAAAATGGATCACTGTTAAAAAAACTGGAACTGACCCCAGAAAGAGGTATCTGGGTATTTATGTAGCTGTTTTTAACAGGCATGCAGATTGGAACACAACCTGACTTTGTAAAAAGATATTCTGCTTAGTAATCTTGAGAGAGAGAGGCCAAAATTGTGATGAGAATTAAACAAAAAATGCAGTGAACTTTAAAATCATTAGTTTCCAATGTGAAAAGAGTAAGGCAGAACTTATCATTTGCACATTTGAATCACCATTTGACTGAAACATGCTACAGGATATAGAATCACACAAGGAGATCGCAATGTATCATCAGCTAACTTTATGAAAATGATATTACTATATAATAAAATACTGCACAATAAGAAAGTATATATCAACATCTTCACATCTGAATAGTGGCCGAGTTAAATTTTCATAAAGTAATTTATCCACCTTTAATTTAATCTAAAAGAATAACTTATTACCCCTTTAGTAATAAAGTTCAAAACCAACATTTCAAAATTAAAATGAGATAAATTATTAATTTCACATACCTAAAAAAGAAAGCTATGGAAAGACGTTATAATGACAATGTACGGGACCATCTGTTCTTTGTTACTCTTGTTCTTCCCATTTGAGTGCAAATGGAAAATTTGTGAAGATACATGAGTAGCCCGTGTTAGAGAATAGGGATCAAAAGCCAAAGCTGGAAAAAACATAGAAATCTTAAACGACAGCACTTGGTGTGTGAAGAAATACTGACCATACAGTGGATACGGTCAGTTGAATTGCTGGTGAATTTGATGATCTACAATTGTTGAATGAAGCTCCAATTTTTTTACATTGCATATACAATTCCTCTGTAACCGGATTCCTATTCATTCAGCATAAAGGTAAATGCAAATACATGATGGTATTCAGAAGTATATAAAGTTTTTTCACAGTAGTAATTTAATAACTTTTTTTTACTAAAAGTATCTGTCTACTGATTTTTCTCTCAGAGTAAGATAAATGACATTGCATGGACTATGAGGTACTTTTAGCTGCTGTTTAAGTATTTATTTGGCATGTAGAAATAGTTCTGAGCTCCGCGTAATACCTTACAGTGTTCCATTCCGCCAAACAACGGCAGTGAAATAACAGCAGAAATGGGAGCAGTTTTCAGGGAGACATGGGTGATGGATGACCGTTGTTAGATTCAGTAATTGTGCGCAGGTAATTGGCCCCCTCTCCCCAATAATTATGTTCAACTTTCATCCCTTCTTTCCATAATAATAATAGCAAAGATACTCACTCTGTACAGAATAATAAAAACAGTGCAAAGCATTCAAAGCCTTATGTTAATTTTGGTTAATTTAAGTTTGACAACAATCAGTTTGTCTATGAAAACCATTAAAGAAGGATAATAGGATTGACACCTCCTGGAATGAATTCGGAGGGTTCCCTGCAGGTAAACAAAAGTAAACACTATTACTAAAACCCAGGATATTTATTCATTTTAAGCTGATCTCAGACTGAATCTTCTTTCTTTTTTATTTCAGCATTGAATGTGAGTAGCCACACAAGCGGAGTAACACAATGATTCCCTGATTATCGACATTTGTTTTGCCGTGCCTTTTGTCATTTTCAGTAGACATTTCGGGATTCGTTTCCTAGGTTTTGCTAAGGTAAATCTTTACTTTTCATTATGCTTTCTCTGACCATGCGATTAACTAATACTTTATCGTATTTTCACAGAATAGATTGGCGCTTGGTGGTGCTGTGCTTACTGTTTCAGTGTTACACCAGCCTCATAGCTCAATATGCATTATATTGTGATGTGGCCATTATTTCAAGAATCTGACAGAATGTATGGACTCCAGCAGACATGAGTGCTAGATCTTGTACTCAGCAAGCAAAAGTTACTGTTCATTCTATATAGGACTGGGATCCTGTACGTCTGGGTTAGAGAAAGGTCACGAAGACCATTTTCATCATCCCTGTTGTAGACAAGATGGTGGTGGTGCCTAATCACGTAGAATGATTTTATAACCTTGCTATGTTATAGTACAAAATACAGTTATGGTTTGGGCTTGACTTTTTTCAGATATTTACAATATAATTTGAAGCATTAACACTGCCATCTAAAATAATGTGTCTTCAATTAAAAAACTATTCCATAATTAGAACTCATTGAGTGTCTTGCTTTCTATAAAATATTCTATGTAGTTCTCTTTTTGTCGAGTTTCTCTGCTTCCCCATATTCAGCTCCCCTCCATTTGACATCAATGGAACTCCATTATCTGCGAAAGGGTGGTTAAATTAGCAGGACTTTCTTTCAACAGAATCAGACTTGCTAGATCTACTACTGCCTATTGATTCAATGGCAGCATGAAAGGCAACTGTTCAAAAGGTGCTGAGGTGTCTTTCATATATAAAAAAATAAATCTGATTCCTCATATGAACTGACATGTCTTAGAATATCTTTTGGAAATACTCACTTACACGCACATGCAGGCAGTGACAAGATAGTGCTGATATTGAAAGGGTTATTGATGGGCCTTAATATGTATCCCATTATCGAGATGTGTAGCTCAGTAGTCAAATTGCATTAGAAGATTGGAACAGCATCCAATTTATACACCTATTTGCGATGATCAAAGGTCCTTAAGATCAATTCGGTTTTTTAGTTTGGCACTACAAATCAGCATTGTACTTCCAACTCTAAGAAGAATCAGCATGTTCTTTGCTGTGAAAGCTTAATGGTTTGTTGAAGTCAACAAACACGAGTGGTAATGGTTCATTTCCCTCAGGCACCATATATCTCAGTATTAAAATGCGTGAAATGACCCACTAAATAATTGTTATTGCTACCTAACTCTACCTGCCTTTTGGATTATCTTAAAAGTTAATTTCTTTATAAACTTCCAACAGTCTGTAGGGGTGACAGCCTTAAGATGTGTTTTTTGTTCTGCTTCTGAATTTTGTAGGTGAGAAAATCTGGCCCCCTGACAATATATCCCAAATTTTACCTTAATTTAATGTATTATTGGGTCTAGTGGTGGCCCCCTGAATCTGCCAGGGCATCCCTTACGAAAATTAACTATGGTTTTACTATGATTAAATAACCATGGTTTACATTGGTTTGCCGTTTTTTCATGTTTGTTTGGGTAACTATGGAAACCATGACTATGGTTTTATCATGCTACAGTTAATCTTTGTTTTGGTTTTTTGTTTTACCGTGGTCTTTACCATGGTTTTTGTTCTACCATGGTCTTTCCCACGGTCTTTGTTTTATCATGGTCTTTCCAAACCATGCTTTTTACAAACCATGGTTTTCTTATTTAAATCTCTAGCTCCAATCTGTTTTCACAAAACTGTAGTGCAATAATGCATACATCAAACAATTAATAGGCTATTTGTAATGTAACAGCAAATGTAATTAAAAATCCTACTTCATGCTTTCATCTAGCTACCAAAAGCCATATAAACAGGAGAATCGTTCAATCTGTATATATTTTTATTAAATCACATGCAAGGCATTCAGTTCTCATCCTCAGTTGTCTGGGATGGAATCACTGGGTCCAACTCTGTGTGTATAAGAGAGAGGAACAGAAGGAGAGACAGATATTCAAGATTAAAGATTGCTTGCTAAAATAAATAACACGATGTTGCATGGTAAGTGAAAGTGTGTGTGTGTGTGTGTGTGTGTATGTGTGTGTGTGTGTGTGCGTGTGTATGTGTGTGTGTGTGTGTGTGTGTGTTCACTGTTGAGAGAAATATTGAGAGAAAGTTATAAATTCTACAGCCAATATACAGTCTATCGAAATATTCTACAATAAAAAAATGCTTGTAATACAGTGTTTTGTAATATCATTACTTTCAGCACAGCCCTCAATGGCCCCATTTAGGTTTGGTGTGGGCTGGCCCTAGTCCACACTTCCACACAGAAGCCCGGATGGGCCCCGCAAGGTAGTAGTACCATAGTTACCATGAAGTGCTATGGATAAACCACGGTAGTACTATGGGTAGTACCGAAGTACCATAAGGTAACATAGTAAAACTATGGTTACTGCATGAAAAGCGTAGAAAACCATAGTAAATTTTCATAAGGGATTGAACAAGAGGAACAAGTATCCACATTGTCAACTGTACCAATCGAAAACAGAATACTATTCGAACAACTATTCGAAGTGATTAATTACCCGACTATACCAAAGCAATTATCTGTTAAAATACAAAAAAAAAAATTTTGTTCTTTTTACTCATATAGAAGCACCACAGAGCGACACTTTCAGACATAACCGTCAGCTCAGTTATGCAAATATGCTTGTCTTTGGGGGGGCGGGGGGTGCACAAAGGTATCCCTCTTTGTAGAAAATTAGAAACCATTGGGGAGCATTTATTCGCAGCCCAGAAGTAGCTCCACACGGGGGGGGGCTCTTTGGGGTTCAGTTACTAATGGTATCTGAGAGTGTAACAGTATGTGAACTTACCTCTGGGTAATCATGTCATTATATTTTGGAATGCATTTGTTCAGTGGGGGCAGGGAGGGGGGTGGATTAGGAATACAGAAGCACATGTGGCGACACATGAGCAGCGGTAAAGAAGCACAGTAAAGACTAAAACGGGGCAAAGTTTTATAAGCCCTGTAAACGCAGCTGGATTGCATTCAGGGCACTGCAAAACTGTTCATTTCCCATAGACACTTACTGTAAGCAGCTCAGGATCGCCGTGAACCTGAATCCTGTCCCAGGGAAGAGGGCATGTGACCCCCATCCCAGAGCATACATTGGGGTCAACTTAGAGATGCCAGCTTACCTAACCAACTGAGAAAACCCAAATGATCATTGGGAGAAAAATAACACAGAGCATGGCGGGGGGGGGGGGGGTCTAAAGAGTGTTAAGTACGGTGTTACCATGCCACACAAATCCATACTCCAAAGCAGGGGTGGCCAATCTTATAAGGGCCGGTGTGTTTGCGGGTTTTTCGGATAACCGTTAGGTCAGCTGTTGGACTCTTCAGCCAGTCAGTCCTCTAATTAGTAATCTAATTAGGGAGTTGCAGCAAAAACCCGCACACACAGCGGCCCTTTCTGGATAAGTTTTCCCATCTCTGCGCTAAAGCCAAACATACTTCTTGTTTTTTATTTAAATGACACAGTTATGTTACTCTAAAAACATACCCAGTTCAAGCTAACACAAAACGTAATTAAAGTTATGCAAAATAATACATTACTAGTCCAAGTCCGATATACTTCTTGATAAGACAGGTTATTCTTGACAGTGTAGCAGACACATGCAGTGTTACCCCCCCATTCTGAATAAGTGGAGTTTTCTTGTGTTATGCAGATTTACTTTGGATTTTCATTCCTTCTACAGCCACAAAAAATGCAATTAGGCAAAGTGGAGGCTGTAAATTGCCAACAATGTGTGACTGAATGTTTGTGTGTTTGCCTTGTAATGGATTGGCATTCCAACCAGGGTGTCCTTGTGCGCTGTGCTCCCTGGGAAATGTTCCAGACTCCATAATGGATAGTTTGGAAGATGGATGAGTAATAAAGGACTTAATAAAAACTACTTTGAGGTAAATCACATTTCTTTTTCTCAGTGTTATAGCATATTTGTTTAATATGAACGTTTTTTAGGTATATGAACACATTTTTATGTATATAGACAACTTGGTACCCAACGAAATTAACTATATTCTTGAAATGATTCTTGGCTAGCGGGACCACGTTTGATTCCAAGTAAGACCATCCTGTTGATTCATGCTTTTTTAATGTTTATTTAGAAGCTTTAATTGCTCACTTAAATACACTTCACGGTGATAAATAGCACCTGCACTAAAGTCTTTGGGATGTCCCAGTCTTCTGGGACCCTCTTTGTCTTGATCTCTGCTTAGGGTTGAAGCTGCATAAAGTGTCTGCTAATATCCTAGCCAGTATTAGTGGCCTGTGCAGCAGAACAGACATTATATTTTAATCTGGCAAACACAGTTGAATATTGCCGGATAAGCATGAAACTGCCAGAAACTTATTTGCGGACAATAAGTCACAAGATCAGCTGGCATGACCCACATGTTCAATGAGTCTTCCGATGCTGCATGTGTCATAGTAATGTGTGTTTTATGCAGAGTCCTCTTTGCTTTGCCAGTGGTTTGTGGTGTGGAAAAACCAAATTTCTCATTTTTAATTTTTTTTGGCAGTTGATCCCCTCTTTCTGAAATTCCATCATTAGGACCAAACCCCACCTTATTCACATTACGATGACATACTGTAAATAGTTGAAGGAAAATGTCTGTTATGCTCTAACTGGCATTGTTTTAAATACCAGAATCAGAATATTAAGTCTGGACCTCTAATAACTCAATTCAGTTTCAGTATAAACCAAGAAACTGCTACTTTGATACAAGAAGGATACATACAAAAAAGAATACCAACATAAAATTCAACTACATTCAGAAGTAAAAATGTGGTCAGCCACTAAATCAGGACCTTTATTTTAAAAAGTCATACCACTGCATTTTAATGCCAACATTGAATTATAACTCACTTATAGTCTGTTTTAAGTAATACAATGTCCCTTTTTATTTAGTAATTTAACACGATGTATGTTTAGGATTTTTTCTCTGAATGATCCATAGACTCATAGGAAAAAGCATGAGGATACATTAAATGTACATTCAGGAGCTGAGTGCATGCTTTGCTGGTCATGCACAAATCCTCTGGCACATGTTCTCTGCATGTTACATAGAGGGAAGAAGTTGGAGAGTTTCTGGATTTCAGATGCCATTAGCTAATTTATATATGCATGAAGGTTTGCGAAGGCGGCCTAATTCTTATAGGTATCCTTTTTCGATTTTACAGAAACACTTTGCAATTGAATAATTTAATTGGGCTAACTATAGGCTAAATCTGCAGCCAATGGGAAGGGCAACTGCCAACGTCAGTTGAATGTGGGTCATTTCTGTGACTTCGGTCCGACAGCACAATTCGTCTGTGATCTAATCACAGTGATATTGATCTATAGTTGTTCAGGAGTCATATGTCTTTCACTGGGTAAATCTAACTTATACTGTCTCTTTTATTGGCTACCTTGTGTATTAAAGCTAATGGCTAATTGCTACTCCCTACTGTTTGCCCTGATTAGCAGGGACCCATCTCAGTTGAAGCACTCGCCATTATGTGTAACCAATGGCATTGAATGATCATATCTGTCATATATTACATTCAAAATATAACATTAAACTAAAAAAATATTTGAAAAAATGAAAGGTCATTATGATTTTAAGGATACAGTGCACTTCTTAGTTCATTAATAGAAGCAGATCCCAGAGGACAGGATTTCATTTAGATTCAGGATCTTTTTTTTCCTTTGTTTGTGCACAATTAGTTTAATCTTTGAGGGGCTGTTTACTGGGATCCAGGGTAGTATGATAAGACTAAGTAAAAAATGTAAATAATGTACTTCTCATTCCACTAAGGTATAATTGCAAAAAAGGTTTTTTCTAAAAAAGATTCACTTGTATATAAATGGTATCCCTAAATTGGCCAAATTGTGATTCTGATTGTGTGTGTATGTGCCCTGAAATGAAATGACATCCGTCCCAGGGTGTAAACCAGCCTTGTGCCCCATACTGCCCGGCATAGGATGTAGGTGACCCTCAAAAAAACAAGTGGTGAAGATGGATGGATAACAACACAAATCTTTACTTTGTCCTAAAAGCCATTTTAGTTGGGGTTATAAAATTTAATACATAAATTATTCACTTTTTTTTCCAAATGGCAACAATTAATTTGTATTGAAATTGACTTTAATACCTGATCTATCTTAATTGTGACTGTCAGAAATTCTGAGTTAAATGCATCTAAAATCTCCTAATGTGTATTAAAGCCAGCTGGAATTAATCGGAAAGCCAAAATTAATTAAACCAGAATGCCTTCGCATTTGTCCTTCAGATTGATTCTGGTCAGAAATAAACAAAATTTTATAAAATATATGTAGGGTATTTTTTTCCCCTTCCCTTTCAGTTTTGTAGAGTACTCCGGAGCCATTCCAGATGATTCCCGCATTGTTATGTATTACTGAATATTTTTTTCCCCACTGATGTCCTTCCAGCAAAAATAATTTGCATAAAGAAACAAATATATTTGTAGTATCTGTGTACACTGTATAAATGTGTATAGCATCTACGAGTTGTCCGTATTCGTCTTATATCTGCTTATCCTAGTGAGGGTTGTGGGGGGTGGGGGGGAGGAGGCGTGTTTTTGGACTGTGAGGAGATACATGCTCCCAGACCTGGACGTATGAGGCAACCGTACCAATGAAATGGCCCATTTCTTTTAACAAAATATTACGAAGCATGATTGTCGAGGCAAAAAAAAAAACAATGAACAAGTAGCATGATTGTGAACAACATGAACTTATAACGATGCCATTTAATTTTTTACACAATATTGCTGATGTACCTTAAAATTGTTTCTTAACCAGAATCACTTTCTTTAAAAAGCCTGCTGATTGATAGAATACTGTTAGCTGGATAAACAGGTTGAATTTCCAATCTGTAAATACACAACTCTGGCTTTTATTCACTAATCGTTTCAACTGTTGCTCTTAACTGTGATATGTCAGTACTGTTGTGGCTGATGCCAAATTTGATGTCAGCTCCAAGTGAAATGTAATGACCTTGAGGAAGCAGATGGTTTTTATGAAATTCTGGACAGAAAATGATGCACATGCTTTGTCTGCCAGTCTATTCCAGTATCTTTGTTCGTAGTTTCTCAGAGATATATCCTCTGGATTTTATATGAAAGTGTTCGACTGGATTGAGTTGCAATTGACATTGAAACAAGAAGTGATATGACAGGCTACCTGTAAGTCTAAAGGGAAGAAGCAGGGGCGGATCGTGCTGTATAACAGAAATATGAGAAGCCGCACGAGTAGATCAAGGCAAGGAGAATGGAATATTGAGAAACTACAGACGGTACCAGCATCAATCCCAGTACTGATGCTTCTCCACCAGAACCATAAGAACCATGAACAAGGAAAGCAGTGCGTATAATGTTTTTTTTATTGTTTTATTTATTTCAATAAAGAAATGGGACTTGGGCACTGGTTGCAAGGTAGTAACGCAATAAAAAAGCAAAAGTCACAAAGCTAGCTTCACTGATACAGGCAATAACAGGCAATATCATTATATCAAATTTCAGTGCACAGTATTTAATATTTGTCCGATTTAAAATGTCAATAATCAAAAAATTCAAGAAAAAAAAAATCACAAATGCCATCAAGATGTAGTATTACCTAACCTAGAAATATATATTTTTTAATTTATGAATTTCATATAGCTATGCATGGCTATATGTTGAATACACGTCACTCAGCAACAGTGCTGGTTGTACTATAGCTTGTTTAGTGTCCTGAGCTTTTAACTGTCCTTCGCTTCTGAGTGGTAACCTGCCTGGCTGAGTAACTAGAATCAGGGTGACACATCATCATTGAGGTGCCATGCGAATGTCGATGTTCTGAACTTTTATGTGTCAGCGCCCCATGCTCCCCGGGAAGATGCCACCCCTGGGTCATTGCCCGTGTTGCCCATGCTTAAATCCAGCAGCGCTCAGAAAAGGTTCTGTCAAGACTGTTAAGTAAAACATTGTGATGTTAAAATTCCCAGACTGTTGTTTTCGTGTGAGCAAATTTAACCTCGGTGTGAAAAAAATGTATTGCATGTGTTCTCAATATTCAGCCGTTGCTAAATGTAATTCTTTTCTTTTGTGATGCTTACTGAACATACCCCTGGGTGAGGTCTAACAGGAGCAGCCCTGTAGCATAAAAATAAGTTATATAATAGAGGAATATCTCAGTCATATTAACATGCATTGAGAAATATTGTGTCTCATTGTGCATATTGAATATAGTATTTCCTGTGAGAATGCCGAAGCAGGACAAGAAGAGTCCCTTTGAACTTTAGTGTCCATGAAGAGAGATTAAAATATCATGAACTTTACAGAAAATAAACCAGTGGATTCCTGACCAAATCGAGCCTGAACTTTAGCTTTAAGCACGAACGACTAGAGTGAAGAAAACCTATTTTAGGCACATTATCAGAGAACACTGGACATGACCATACTGCTTGGAAAAGGTAACAGACAAAAAGGACAACCGGCAACATGGTGAACGGACTCAATCTCCACAACAATGTACATGCCACAGGGATGCCTGAAAACCCAGGGAGAAGTTAGGACATTCTGAAGAAGTGCTATTTATATTTATATTGTTACCAGGTATCAACAATCACTTGACGGCACTTTTTTGGGTTTGTCTATGTGTCTTCGTGCACATATGGAAGAAGAAAAATCCAGGGCTTCTAAACTAAAGAGGGAAAGCTGTCAATAAGAGATTGGGCCCCTTTACATCCATCCATTTTCCAAACAGCTTATCCTACTGGGTCGCGGGGGGGGGTGTCTGGAGCCTATGGGCTCGAGGCAGGGAATAACCCAGGACGGGGGGGCAGCCCATCACAGGGCCCATTTACAGGCAGCGTCATTTCAGTCATTTTTTGCTTGTCAGTTTATTATATGATTCTTCGCCTTTGCAGACATTCTTCACTAGGCTACGCACAGAAACGCTCTGTACCTTGTATATAAATGTATAGTTCTTCCACAGTCTCTTCTTTTTTCTGCTGTCAGCTGCAGATACCGTGTAATGCCGCTGCTTCACAGAAGCACATTTATAAATAGTGCCTTGCAAGACATTATTCTTCAATAAGACTCCTGACTGTATGACGGTGCAGAGTTTAACCGACCATGGAATCCAGCATCATGGGCAGTGGTTTGGTGCTGCTTTCTGAGAGAAAATCAGAGCTGACCCAAGCATATGCCAGTGTTTTGGAACGAGGGAGAGGAGCCATTTCTGCCCTGTGATTTTGAACTACATTAGGTGCAAGGTGGGGTTTTTGATGAGAGGGTTCAGCTGGGTCTGTTCGAAGGTTGCTGGAAAAGAACCAGTTAATATTAAAACATTATTGCTATAAAAGCGGCCAGAAGCCAAAACACATTTTGTTTTCTGTAGAAATGGGAGATCCTGATAGACAGCAGTAATAGAAGCAAATATTTGCTGCACATGATGCACGATTTCTAAATTAATTTTCCACAGTCCGACCAAAAATTCGAAACTCCGAACTACTATTTGTTATTAACCTCGTGTCTCAAGGGACTGCAAACCGTGCTGAAAACTATGCAATATATTTTCAATCCCCAAAAGTTACAAGTTTCCCTGCGCTAATAAGACTTACCCTGGGTATAGTTTAATTTCTGTTTCATTATCGTCTTAAATTCTGGCTTTGGTGTGAATTTTGATGGAGAAATAATATAAAAAAAAAGCTTGAAATTGCTCCAGTATTTTAAATGGTGTTCTGGCTGAATGAAGCTGCTGATTAAAATACAGAGGCTGTTTCACTGCTGGGTTTGACCAGACAGCCCGACGGAACAGTGAGCCGAAATATTCATGAGTACAGAAGCCACTTCACTGAGCTCTTTAAATACAGATCACTTCCTCCATTCTGGGGGGGGGGGGGGGGGGGGGGGGGGGGGGGGGGGGGGGGGGGGGGGGGG
>JAODJX010000035.1:7475064-7491106 GCA_026776945.1 Isichthys henryi | reverse complement strand
CCCCCCGGCCGCCCCGCCCGCCCCCCCACCCCGCCCCCCCCCCCCCCGGCCCCGCCGGCGGGGCCCCCCCCCCCCCGGCTCGCGGAAGAGAAATTCACAGCGGTTCCTTGGGAGCATTTATGATCTCAGCACAGTGGCAGATATTTGCTACCTCGACTTTTCAGTTGCTCTAAATGCATTAGTGCTGCCTGATTTCACAGTGCTGTTGTTTGTCCCAGATCCGCAACACAGATGACATCTCCGCACCATTATTCTTACTTGGGAGATACTACAGAAGGTGCAGAAGAGACGGGGACAGTGCCCAGGAATATGTGACTAGCTGCATTTCACATCAATCAAGATAAAGAACGACTTCAGTTGCTTTGAAACGACACACTCAACATGCGAGTGCCGCTAAAGAGTTAGCGGTCGTGGATTGATCTGACTTATGGACGTATGAATTTAAGTTAATAAAAAAAAAAAACCTGCTAGCATATGTTCTTTATTTCTTACCAAAGTGGATGAAAAATGAGCTTACTCCTCCTGCGGACCATGTGGGATACATTTGTCGTAACCGCAATACATGAGAGGGAATCCTGTTGCCTTTTTAGAATACTGCCTTGAACTAGGAGATGCGATGTCGCTTTCGTTCATATTCAGGGCCGTATTTATTATCCATCTATGCTGGGTTTGGGAAAGGGGAACCTTAAGTAAATAAGAATTAGACCCTTTTGGTAATTTCTCCGTGAAAGAAGGTGCAGCATTTCAATGGACTAAATGAGGTAGAGACACTGGGGATTTTGCATTATGTAATCACTTAAGAGCAGACAACAACATAAATAAACCCTGTACTAACTGAGTAATCTCGGAAAACTTAATATCTGATATCCAGTAAAGATTGCTTTAGAAGATGGACTGGATATATTCAAACATGATATATAATTACTCCACTCTTAGTGGTTTACACGAGATTTGTGGGATTGTATGGGGACATTTTTACTATGGGAAAAGGGAAAGACAGCAGAAAGATGGTTTTTTTCATGCTTATTCTCATCAATGATGCAAATCATTCCCTTTAGTATTCAAGCATATGGGATCACTACTGCCCTTCAGAATAGGAAGTTGTTAATAAGTCCAACACTGTAATGCATAACATATCTGAGTACAGTGCTTCCTGCTGGAGACCTTCACAATCGTATAACAGATTTAGCCACTGTTACTTTACTCTTGAATACTTAAGCAGATGTGTATGGGAATAAAAAAATATTAATTTAATAACTACACGGTTCTTAGAAATGCTAAAGTAATATGACCTCTGATCTTCAATTGTAGTTTCTTATAGACTTGATACAAATGATATGTATGTTAAGCATATGGTGGAAGCCGTCTGATAAATCTTTTCAGAAAATCAAAATGAATCCAGTCATTCCTCAGCAGCTGTAGTGTTCAGTAAGTTATGCACTGACAAGCTCACAGATAACAGCATACGCTTCTCAGACAGCCATTCTGTCTTTTTGATTTAGATCTGAACTATAGGCTTTCAGCTTTTAACAGCTGGAAATATTTATTGTGTCAGCGGGTCTTCTACAATAAAATACGTAAGATTCCTCTTACTAAGGATTTTTAAAGAATAAGTCATATATTATATATAGGTAATGTAATAAAACATACTTGGATGATGGGAGGGGGGGGAGGGGCGCAGTGGCCTACAGTGTTATCTCATACCTCAAGGCCAAGAGCTTCACGTCCTGCCTCCTGCTGTTCATATGTGGAGTTTGGATGTTCTTCCTGTGTTGTGTGCATTTCCTACTATAGTCCAAAGATATACAGTCAGGTAGACTTAGCATCCCCAAGGTTCCTATAGCATGTGTATGTGAATGGGCGTGTGTATGTGAAGTTAGGCTGCTCCCTGGCTTTGTGGCCAGTGCCGCGTAGGATAAGCTCCATGATCACCGTGACCTTCTATTGGATGAATGCCTGGAAGATAGATGGCTATTTGAATGATAAGGAAATAGCTAACTATGCAGTTACTGGAATCATATTTGTTTTTGTTTCAGTGAGGAAATATATTGAAATTTTATAACTACTGATGACCCTACGACAGCCCCTCAAATCCAAACTTCCCTGCCGTCTCAATGACTAATCTTATCTGGTTTTTTGTGGCCGTTCCTGGGCTGTTATCCATCACGGGAGGGCGAATCAGTTACATTCCTATCACCTGTATCTTGTTTTGTATCCTGTTATGTATATGAGGATGTTGTGTTTGCAGTACCAGTACCTGAGAGGGTGAGCAAGGGAAGCCAGTCAAAATGTTAAGTTATGGCTTCTTTCATTTTTGTGTTTTTTCTATGAACCACCCCATTTCCAGAGGATGGGACTGGACCGTGTGTCTGCCTGGGGAGGGGGTCAGTCGCCAGCCGGGATGCCGAGGTGTTTCCTCTTGTGGTGGCTGTGGCAACGCGCTGCATCAGTGCATATTCCCCGACCTGACCTGATTTGAACCACCCCATTCCACTATTTCATTTCACTGCTGACAGGAAGGGCCCTGCACTGGTTCATTGCTGTGTGGCACCAGAATGAGTCCAGTTATGTATATGTCCAGTTATGAGTCCAAGTTCTATGCCTGTTTCTAGAGTAGGTCTGACCATCCGGAAACCAACAATGGGGGTTAAGAGATACTCCGCCAGTGATCATGCTCTAGAACTGTAGTCTTTAGCCCCTAGGACAGGTTGGAGTGCGTCTGCACTTTCGACCAAGTACAGGAGTTTGAACTGGCCTTTTGTGGAAACATACAGATTTTGAACAATATGTTCAGATATGCATCATGGTAGAGAAATTACTGTATGAGCAACAGAAGAGTTGACAATTTAGTCCTTGTGCACAGTTCACTTACGAAGATCCCAGTTGACCCTGATCCAAAATAATCTGACCAGAGTGGAGCAACAGAGATGTTTGCTGAATAGCTTGTGCTTGTACCATGGAGGACCAGGACACCAATGGATATCTCGCCCGATTCACCAGATAAGTAATGCATGTTTATCAACCACTCAAACCAGAGCCTCTGTGCTATTAAATGTATTAAATGTACGTTTCCTCCGGTAATTACTTTTAACAGTGTATCAATCTCCCTGCTTGTACACTTTGTGCCTCAGGAAATTTCAATGACATGCAGCTGTTAAGAAACAAAGATTCCCCTTCGCCCGGCGGAAACTTCCCTTCCTGTTAGAGTAATCGATGTACAGCGCTTGAAGTCAGGTCTCGTTCCCCAGCAGACTGCAAGGGGCTACAAGTACTGGAAGTTGCTCACATAGAGAAACTCTACAGTTTTTAGTGATTAGTTTACCTTGAGACTTGCTGGTATTGGGACATCCCCGGCTTTGTTTGCATAACCCAGTTTTTTGTGGGCTATGGGAGCCACTAGTCTCCTGGAGCCCCCACTGCCTACCCCATTGTACCCTGTCATTAAATGTCAGTTGAGTGTCCAGAAAAGGTCACTAGTGAACTTATACCCCCCTGAATATCAGTCTTTTCTGGACATGTTCAGTAAAGAAAGGGCAGCCATCCTTCTCCCCTATCATCCATGGTAGTGTGCCATACATCTATGCCCAGGTGCCTCCCCCATCCAAGTAGTGATGTATCCCCCCAATCTTGAGGATAAAGCATTTGAAAACTATATCAGCAAAGCTCCCGCCAATGGGTGTATTGGCCCAAACACCTTGCCAGCAGTCTCTTGTTTTTCCTTTGTAGAAAAGTACGACGGGACACTCCATCCTTATATTGATTGCAGATCTTTAAATGATGCCACTGTCAAGTTCTGGTATCTCATACCATTAATCCCTGTTGCATTGGAACAAGTATGCAAGGATTCCACTAGATTCGGCCTACGTGATGCATTTATATGAGTGGTTATAACCACTAATGAGTACCTGGTTATGCCTTATGGTTTAGCTAATGCACCTTCTATATTTCAGTCCAGTTATGAATGACATTTAGGCATCTGATAGACAGGACTGTAATAGTCTGTATGGACTATATGTTGATTTATTCCCCAAAACTAGCTGAATACCGTAAGCCCATTCGAGCGATTCTGCAACGGAACATCAATTATATGTTAAGCCAATAAGTATGATTTGCAAAAATCCGCCATTTCCTTCTTAGGTTATGTGCTGAGTAAAGAGGGATGCAGGCAGGGTTAGAGGAGTTTCTGAGTGGCCAGAGCCCAAGACGGTAAAGGATGTGCACCGTTTTTGGGTCAAACTAATTTTTATACTTGATTAATGCATAACTTCAGCTCTGTAGCTGCCCCAATCACTGCATCAGTTAGGTAAAGCTATGCTTTAGTCCAGGGGTCACCAACCTTTTTGAAACTGAGAGCTACTTCATATGTACTGAGCCATACGAAGGGCTACCAATTTGAAATGCTCTCCTAAACTTATGTAAACTTCATGTATAATAAGCATGTTTTAAATTATTTTTTTAGATATTGTCATTTTCAAATCTATATAAATGCAAATGTGATTAAAGAAGAATAGCAACGGGATAAAATTCAATTTTAGACGCTGCTCAATGGTGAGTTGTGATGTTTTTAGAACAGGTCCGCGGGTGACTCATGTGGTGCTTGGGGGCATCCTGGTGCCCGCGGGCACCATGTTGGTGACCTCTGCCTTAGTCTGAGCCACTGTGTACTGCATTCTCCAGTCATAACAAATAATTGAGTATTTACTATTATTTACCTGTCCTGCAGCAACCTGACCCAGATCTGCCCTTTACAGTAGAGGCAGACACATCAGTAGTAAGTGTGGGGGAAGTTCTGTCAGAGGGATCCTGCTAAGCTTCATCCTGGAGCCAGTAGAGGCATTGGCTCAAGGGAGCTGCTTACTCCTTTGTAGTACTTTCTGACCACAAAAACTCTAAGTATGTAAAGGAAGCAAAACAACTCAGCGCTAGTGAAACCAAATGGACTCTCTTCTCTACCTGGTTTCTTTATTATGGTTACCTCCTGTACTGGGTCAAAGAATACCAAAGTGAAACCTTATTAAGTTTATTTAATAGGCCTCGTGCAGATGCCACTATTTCCCTGTCCTGTAACATGGCGCATATATGATGGGAAATTAGGAACAAGATACAGGATGTTCTCTGGGCAGAACCAAGTCCTCCACATACGCCGTCTAATAAATAGCGCTGATTTGCCCTTGCTTGCTCCAGTAGGTTCAAACTTCCCTCAGCTCAGGTCACCCAGGAGTTACCAGAACGCATGTCTCTCTGTTGTGGATGGTGGACCATGTCTACAATTACTGTTGTGCCCAAACAAACTCCAAGGCACCTGCGCTTCGGTGAATTATAACCTCTACTCAGTCCCCACTGGTTCCATACAGTGATTGACTTTATTACGGATCTGCCTGATCTCACAGGGATACATGATCATTTTGGTTATATTTGACTGCTTTTCTATGTGGCACCACATCCCTTTCCTGGGTGTCCCCTCATCTATCCAGCTGGCTGAATATGTTATTAACTAACATTCCATTTCCTCTGGCATTCCTAATCATGTAGTATTGGACCAGGATTCACAATTCACTGGCCAACTATGGCAAGCATTTTACACAAACCTGGGGACGAATGTGAATCTGCTGTTGGGCTACCATCCCCAGTCCAATGAACAAATGGAACAAATCGCTCCGGAGATTTGTTGCCATCTCTGTGCAATTTTCTAGGGGTACATTTCCCAAAATCTCCTGTTAGCAACTTAAATGGTTGAACCATTTAGCTGCAGTGTTATTTGCATCTATGCTTCTGGGAAACACACACCAATCTGAGCTAGTATCTCACCTGAGCGGAATATCCCATGAATTCTCTGGTACGCTCCTCCCTATGTTTAACCCCTTTCCAGTGAGTCCCAGGTTTCCAACCTCTGTTACACCTATGGGATGCTGATTCCACTGATGTCTAGGCACTAGACCAGTGGTTCCAGTGGAGCGGTCAGGTCTGTACGTCGTCCCACTTTCAACTTTAACAAGCCTTTGACAAAGAAGAAGTTTGCTGACAACCACCATGCTGCTCCCCCTTTTCCATTGAGGTCAGTGTCTGTGGTTCTCCTCCAGGGACATCAGGCTGTATCTCCCTGTACATTGGTCCTTTCAAGATCCTCTTTCACGTAAACTCTGTAACTTACTGTCTTCAGCTGTCCCCCAGATGCAGGATATCACCTATCTTCCACGTCTCCTTCGTCAAATCTGTCCAGTTAAATTTACTACTGAATCTACTGAATCCCCTTCTCCGCTAGACATCGGCAGCAAAGTTGCTTACTCCTTCTGTGCCCTTTTAGATCCTGGGGGAGAGATAATACTTGGTGGACGGGGGGGTGGACATGACATTAGTGGAGAGTGTTATGTATCTTATCCCAGGATCAGGGAGCCTGTTCATGTATTCTATATAATCAGTTACCCTATTTAATGAATACACCTTTAATTCATTACCCACACAATCATTAAAATACTTCTTATATTTATTTATCCATTGTGAGATATTCTCCATACTGAGTACTGCCACTGAAGTTTTTTTTTTTTTTGCTAGAATTATCTGTTTTATCTGTGTAACCCAATATCCTGATTTTGCCTTTTTGATTATCATTCTTTTATTGTTCTGTGATTTTCCACACTAACATTCGCTATGAATGAATAAATCTTCATTGAAGTGATTCTACCATTTGACCCTTTAACCCTAATTTATCCAGGGGCTGCCTGATCCTTCTTTTCTCTTTACAGATGAAAGAAATAAACCAAATTGCTTATTTTCTGCTATTGCACTGTGGCTTTAAGTGTCCAAATAAAATGTGAGTTAATATTTTATTATTTGACAATTAAGCAAATTGGTAACGAAAAGCCAGCTTTTAACTTGCTTTTACCTTTTATAATTAATCACAGGAGGGACTTAAAATCACATTATTCCTTCTGCATTCATTTTCTTTCTGCATCTATTGTTTTGGTTAGACGCCTTAGAGCCCATATAGCATTTGGTACAGGCATACATGGGATAATTGTTGTTTAGGATAATTTCTATGCATGGCTTACGTCCATCTCAGGAAGGAGCCTCAGGTGTCATTGGTTTGTGTTGCTGATTAGCTCACCTGTCCCTCATTACCTATATAGATTAAAAAATGCTATAATGGTGATTGCTTCATCTGGCCCACATCCTAGAAGCCTGTCTTGAGTGCTAGAGGTGCATTGTGGTTATATAGTGTCCTGCCTGCCTGAGCTAGTGTTTCTTGGTGAAATTCATTTGTAAATAGATGGAAGAGTTTCGTAATGTTGTTTTCAATGTTGATATACTGGGCCAGGAACCAGTTTACTGAGAAATCAGCTATTCAGCATATAGATGGCCTATATCCATTTAATAATTATTAGTTGAAGTATAGCTGCTTCACAATATAAAATTTTCAGATACAGCAGTAGTCATATGTGAAGGACATAAATCCCAGGGTGGGTGGGATTACCGTAAGCTATCAGTCACTAGTGGGTTTAATCCATTTCCAATTGGTTCCCGTTGAGTTTAATATGGCAGAGATTGACAGCATATCCCCCCGCCCCCCCTCCACTATGGATTTCCATGTTTCAATTCTGCCATCACTGCTTAAAATATTAATTTCAAAGTACAGCACATAAAATATTTTTTTTAAAGGCTACAGCTGGGGTTTTAAATAGGTGGCACATTAACCATCAATTTCAAACAGAGAATATAAATATTATAATGGTTTTCCGTCAGAGAGTTTAATTATGAAACCTGGTTGAGAATCCCCCGCTCGCTCAACCTTGCACAGCCCCTATCCCGTGGTGTCATTTAGATCATGAAAAATTGGCTGCAGGAAAATTATGGAGAAGCCCCAGGGCTGTAATGCTGACTTTGTTAATGTTGGTTTGGGGGTTTCACACGGCATTTCGGAAAGCAGGCACACTAAGTGCCAGCTTAGGGAAGTTTCGCGATTATGAAGTGACTAAATAAGAAAATTGATGAGGTGCTGCTGTAATTACAAATGTTGTTATATGCTATGTTAGATTATAGCTTATAGCTGAAACACTTTAAAGCTTAGTATTAATTCTTTATATGGTACTATTTGGTGATGCCTTTGAAAATATTGTTGCATTACAAATCAAGTTATTCCATTGTAATGTTAATTGTCAGCAATTTGATCCAGCTGTTGGATGGAAATCAAGCCTCAATCTACAATATTCTGTGTACATTCACGGTCCTTAAATTCCATGTTCATGTCAGTCTAATCGCCGTATAAATGTTAATTTGACTTTTTTTTTTTTTATTTCAGTAAGTGCTTAATTGAATGTCGGGTAGAGTTTGATGGAGAGAGAGGTTAGTCCAGCATAGTTGAGTATTTTCTGCTTGCTCACAGCAAATTTGCATTAAATGCTAATGAATTTAAATGAAAAAGGTTGCATCTGTTGTGGAACCTTTCAGGTGTCCTTAATAACTTGCTTTTTAATGTGGTAAGAGAATCTATCAAATCAGAGATGTTTACCCATCACCCTCAGATTTTCTTTGGCTCTTCAAATCGTCTTCCTGATGCACAGCTGCAAGATCAACTACCTAGCAGGCTATGATTAGATCCATGCCATTCAATCAACAGCTTAATTGAGGCTAGTTAATTAACAAGAAACTAGCACCCACAAGAAAAACAAAGGCCTTAACAGTTGGCTTGGGAAAAGCCAAAAAGCCCTTAAGGCCAGTGTTGCATGTAGGGATGTAAGGTTTTCCCCAAATAACATGACATATTCTGCCATGGTCCTGTGTTGACATTATAAATGAATATGATTGATTATTGCTACTAGGAGTTTACGCTCCAGTCACCAAGACGGCTGTGCAGTGACTGTGTGAAGACTACCTGTGAAAATCTCTCATTTTAATTCTGCATAGACCCAGCTGCTGGGTTGGCTGTAGACAGACTGAATGATATTTGTGGTCTTTCATTAAGTTAGACTAGAATCTTTGCAATGTAACCCGAAGACAACCAATGTGAACTACAAATCATATAGACTTCTCAGTATCTTTTAATTACTGCTGCAATAGTAAATAAAAACCTTTTTAAATCTATTTGGATTCCTTCTTTACAATGGATTTAACTTTGGAAGCAATAGACAGGAAAATTAATGAATAAATCTGTCAGATGGACTCAACATAGATTGTTATTCTGCTCAACTGGTTTACCTGATTTGCACATTTTAAAAAATCTTAAATGCATCATTTTAAAATTTATATTGAAAAATAAATGGATGTTATGGCATTTCACTACAATGTTTTATTTTTTCAATATCTTTATTGAAGCTTGCTTTTGTTGCTTCTCATAAAATACAGATTATGACTTTAACTCAGTAAGTCAAGGGTCTAACACTGAGGTACTTGAGCCAGAAATGACTGCACTCAGCTGGGTCTTAAAGCATTTAAATGGTGAAATACACCTCTAATTTCCCTCAATGTTGTTTTACTGTCACCATCATTTCTTCCTATTCCTTATCTTTTTGAGGTTATATCATTCAGTATTTTTTTTCCCTATTTCTCATTCACCCATCCCATCTCCTTATAATTTTTGCTAAAAGTAAAATTATGACAACATGCAATTTCACAAAGGAATGTACTTTCTTGTCATCTTGCTTTTCTTTGTTCTTTCTTTGCGACTAACTTTTTTTCATCACTGGTCTAAAGGGGGCGCCACAATCTTACTTTCCTTTCAGTGAATTTTCTTGAGGTAACTCTGGGAGATTATCTGTGTGCCTTGTTGTTGTCTGAGTGGCTTTTTGGGATTAATTAAGTAAACAAACTTTCGTCATATTTTCCTTAACAAGCAGAGAATTATTTTTACATAGCAATTGTTAATTTGGTTTTTACTGTGGTATATTTTTTGATAAGGCAAAAATTCTGTGTATTCAAATACATTAACGTTTAAAACCATTTTTCAATTGATTATTTTTAAACCTTAAGGTGTCAGTGCTAAAAAAAAAAGTTTATAAAGAATTATATCTGGCATCTTTATTTACAGGTATCTATTGTATGATGTCACAATTGTGTCCATGGAACACTTATGCTGGTCTTCCAATTTGTTGTTTTTAATTGTTTTCTTTGACTCAAATGACCAATTACTGGAGTCAATGAAGCACAGAGTAAAAGGCATATTAATATGGATTTAATTTATTAACGGCACAAAACAGATAAAAAAAAAAAAAAAATGCTACAAATGCTTTGAGCAATATTTTATAGAGAATTTCAGGTAACATTCAAAACAGAATGAGCAAAATGTCAAACAAGTCTGCTTTTTTCTCCACTAAAAGACTATTAAAATGATAAGGACTCTTTTCAATGTCTAATTACTTAAGCTGAGCAGCAAAATCTACTCTAATCGGTTATAAAGCCTCTGGCCCGAAGCGCAAAGTGTAGTGAGGAAAAAATCAACGATCTGCCCCCATTTAAAGAAAACTAATTTTAATTTAGTTCTTGCACCGTGCTGTCTTATTCAATGTATAACTTTGCTTCTCGTTCCAAGTTACTAAGTTACTCAGGCAGTAATTAATCTTAAAAAAGAGAAATTAAGGTAAAAGCAGTTGAAGACAATCCCTAACAATGAACATGCCTGAAGACATTCTGTGGTCAGCAGGACGTCGACATGACAGCACCTTATAATTATGGTAATTCTTTTATAGATGTATAAATAATAGGCAATTTAGCTTTTGATTTCTTCATCGTGAAACAAACATGGTAATACAATCCATCTTGTGGAAGCTTCTGTCATGATGTCTGCAATTAACTAAGTGTTACGGTTAGTATAATGATGTAACTAGATTCTCCGGCCATTGTTGTACATGATATCATCTTCATACCAAGTATGCTTTAATTGTAACTGGGCTGATCATGTGCAGTGGATTCCTAGTGCATTCCTTAGACACACATTCTATGAGAACCAAATAAACAAAAAATGTTAAATGCCATTGGATTAAACAAATTTAATCATAACGTATACTTAATTACAATTTAATTACAATAATGAGCTATAGTCAATAAATACAAAACAATACACAGCTGTCTCTTTAGTAGTAGCTGGCTTATAGTTTTGAGTCTGGAATAATTGCCGCCCAAGGCAATAATACGCCAGTCACAGATGTGTTTGAACAAATTGGTAGCAGTAGCTATCAAAATCTTAAGTAATAATTTTAACAGATCGAAAAAACAAGGTGTGATGCAATAATATTACATGCTTTATTCGAGTAATTCCAGGCTGCATCAACTTTAATGACACTTGGCCATCAAAACAGCCATCTTTCCCTCTTCATGCCATATCTGCTGTTGTTTTTGCCATCTTTTAGTCACCAAGGGTTCGCTCCTTTTTCCCCCTTCTCGTTTAATTTCTCCCCGTCTCTGGTGAGCAAAATATCTGGCCTGCACCCAATTCCACAACACTGTTGCTGTAATTGCTTTTTTGGTATATAAAAAAAAATCCCCTTAAAATGAATCCCAGTGATGCTTTCCAGTCCCCCCGTGTATCTGTCGGCTGTGAAGGGCAGCGCCTTTGTCTTTGAGCGAACTCATTAACAGTGCAGACATTCGCCTGCTCCTCTTTAGCACTCTTTCAGTCAACACAGTTTTTGGTTTCCATTTTTCACGCTTACTCTTTCATTCTCCTCCCTCCTCCAGTTCCTTTTTACACCCATCCTTCTCATTTTTTTCCGTCTCTCACTCAGTTGGGTGCAAACTCAGGGCGATCGACCAACTCTGAGCACAAAGGCTTGTTGTCAGTATATTTTTAATTTATTTTTCAGAACAGCAACAATGGCCAAGAATGAAATCAAGCATAGCAGGAACAGTGAATGGGATTCCTTAATAATAGATAAACCAATAAGGCATGTTCCATAATAGTTAGAGCTTTCCTGTTTCAAGCATCGTCTAACGTAATATTTTACGAAACTACAACACAGTGTTCAACTCTATGAATTTTAAATGTGCAGTGTAGGTCCGGGTTAAACTTAATTTTTAGCATTGTTTCCTCTTGACACATCAATACTAGCACATTGAACTTTGTCCCTTAGATATTTCCACATCGCCATATACGTAGAGTAGAAACCTCATATAACATTTTGTCTACTGTTGACTAGTTAGTTAGACCTCCTCATGAAACGAAGATAGAATGGGAAGTATTGAGAGTTGGGGTTGGGGGTTGGTACCAAGAACCTGGAGGGACAGGGGACCCACCTTATCCTATAATAAGCTGTCTGTCATCAGCTTTTCAAACAAATCCCATTTATAGGGATGGCCGACCTCAGATTTTTCAGTTCTTTTTGATTTTCTAATCTCCTCTTCACCTGTTCCTTTACCCCATCATATTTAGCATATTTGACATATTTCCCCGGGGCCAAAGATGACTCACATGCAGTATTTCGGGGATACTTAAGTGTTGGTATGTTTTCAATTTCTGTTTTTTATTATACCATGATAAAACTGGCAAAAATTCACTGTCTTTCCAGTTCTGAAATTTCGACAGAAGTATGCTGTATCAACTGGTTTTGACTTATACTCGTATAAGCATTTAATTGCGTCTGACTTCAACACCATTAAATAACAGCTCTGATGTTTTGAAATAAAAAAAAATAAATGAACATTGTCAGCAGTATTCCTTTAAAATAATATTATGCAATACTTTTAAGATGTATGAATAAAAATATAACAGTCATGACTCTTTTGACCGATGGTTAATTTACTTTTATTTCATGTATATAATCTTTTTAGCGTCATCAACTGAACAATCTTCAAAGGGATTCCAATTAAGTGGCATTAAGGGTGAAATGCGTTATATACATTTTTATTATAGTCGTAACTTTAAGAAATATGTCCAAAAAAGTTCAAACTATGTACAGTCAAGAGCAACATTTAACATCATTTGGATCCATCTAGGACCAGTTTCATTTTCTTACGTGCTTATCTTTCCTTTAAACAAAGTATGTTATGCTCTCTTTTCAAACACGACGACAAGGATAAACTAACTAATTCATGGAAAAGCTATTTTTGTGACTGAAAATCTCATAACATGTTTCCCAACTTCCTTGCACTTCCTTGCACTCACCCCTCCTGCTTTGGGATTTCCTGCACTGATTCTGCGTGATATGTTTGCGTGTTGTTCCCATGTTACTCAGGAGTCCTTCAGGCATGCATTTAGGCTAAATGGCACCTCCATAAAGTGAGTTTGAGTGTACGTGCCCTCCAATGGACTCTCAGATGTGTTTTGCAGTTCGCTGCTACTGACATACATCACTGTTGCATCCGGAGGAAAAGGTATGGCTTTTTACTCAGAACGTCAAATTCATGCTCCCAAGTCATAAGCATTAAGGTGGTAAAAGTCCATTTAAGGTGGTACGTCGCATAAACCCAGTCACTTACCAGTTGCAGCTTCCAGGTCCTTTTCTTGTTGTTAGGACCTGTCTTCTACAGCCCCATGGTATCTTTTATGGAGCCGGTTGTTCCTCCTACTCTGTTAGAGGGGGAATTGGGGTATACGGTATCCTCTCTCTTGGCACTGGGCTGGAATACCTGGAAGATTATGACCCAGAAGTACAAGCCTGGGTACCAGCAAGTGACATCTTGAACCCTTCAACTGCCAGAATCCTACATTTAATAATATTATTCACTGATATCATTTACGTTTGGATTGTGCGTACATTCTTTGGCTTGGGGTCTGTTGCATGGGTCTTACTTTCTATCACAAAATGGCAAAGACAAATGAAAATGGGGTAGGTGTAGGATGCCGTGAATCCTGATGTGAGCCACAAATAGGATCTGGAATATTTAGGATCAATCATCACGGATGACGTTGTAATGTTGACCTGCTTGTTTCTTGAAAGCTGGGTACATTGATAGGTGGACATGGACATCCACCATTACTACTCCCCTATTATCATCTTCTTCTCAAACTGTAGCGCAACAAAAACATAAACATATAAATAGTACATTGAGTCAAGATGAAGTATACTTGGGGGGAAGAAAGTGACAATATGAAACGAAAATATCAGAATATGTAATATATTCCTATTATACAGGGATGATTAACCTCTAAATCTATTACAAACATAAAAATGCAGCATCTGAGGTTGACATTTATTTTCATTAATCACTCAAGTCATACATCATACTGTGCTGAACTTGAGTTACTGTGTTTTAAAAAGTGAAGAGTGGTAAAAAGTTGTATTATTCAGATTAAATAGACCACAGCTGGACTAGCACTTTGGCTTTTAGGAAGCTATAATGGAATGTGCCTTGTCCAGCTCATTACTCAAATTACCATCACAGGAATCTCTGCCTTTGCTTATTGTTTCCATGGAGACCGCACTGGCATTCTTTTGCTTGCGGTACCTAAAGTGGTTCCTTCAGATGGCATATGGTATAATTGCTGCCAGAAGGGGAAAAAAGGCAACTTCCATTTTTTTAATCATTGCTTAATTACTAAGTCAAATAACTAAAAAAAAATGTAACTCATTGTCATAATCAGTTCGTCAGAAATTACCAAAGTAATGTTTTCCTACAATGATCATTTTTACATTATATCTGTTTTGATTTGGTTTTATTTTGTGGCAAGATTCATCAGTTAACAACTATAAATAATAGCAATAACATATGAATATTAATAACAGTGATGCTGATACTTGTATGTACGTATAACTACCGCAATAGTGTCCTTGTTTGTTTTTTTTTTTCGGAAGGCTATGGCATGATTAATAATTTTACGGTAGTGGAACTGGAAACAATAGACAGAATTGAGGACCAAGGTACGTAGAAGAGATACATGTATTACTCAAGATGGAAACATCTTGAGCAGTGTGGCAGAAGTGTGAGAGATATTCAGTTCTGTGTCTGAAGAGAATAACATCTGAATAAATGTTCAAGTGAGGAAAGTGTTTGCTCAGTAGATGCTGGAGGCAACCTTTTTTAAAATAAACTGTGAAATAGTCTGGCACATAAGGTGGATGTAGGTTAAAGAGAAGTAGATGTTAGAGTATAGTTACCATAAGATAGTAACTGTATTATAAAGGTTACTTTGAAATTAAACTAGAGAACTAGAGTAGAATGCAGCCAATCTTTCTTGTAGGTACCCAACTGGGTCTGGTTCTTGGATTTAAGCCATTTCAATTTAGATGAGCACAGCTTGGACTTGTCAAGGAATGAAGGAAGGTTGTGCTGGTCCAAAGGTCAGTGAACAGAAAGAGTTCGGGGAAGCAATAGCAAGCAGGCAAGCTAGAAAAATTGCCAATGGGTGCAAGAGAAGCCAAAACTACGGGGGAAAGGACAGGGGATGAACTTTAAAATCACAGCACAAACAACTATGATGGGAGAAACATGAAAGGAAGCTGGATGAGGGAGAGAAGGTTAGAAAGGAGAAAAGAGAGCGAAGCATCATGCATCTGTGAATACTTCATGCTCTTGAATGCAGTTACAATGAAAAACGGTGGCTCATGACCATTTGTTTTGGATGTGTTCATTGTGAAAAGGACATTTTGTCAGGTCAAAAATATAATTTTTATCTTTTTCGGTACGTATGTTACAAACTGCTACAGTGAATGAAGATCACCTATGCTGGAACACCACCAACAGTAAATCTCATTATAATATGCTAAAACCCAGAGCTCAGAATAGAACATTTAACAAGTTCACAGTGTGCACCTACCTGTTTTAGGCATTTGTCCTTTAAAGGTTTATGCATTTTCAGATTGCATTAAAATAAAATATACATTGGCTTCAATCCCTTTAGAATGATGTTTGTATTACTCCAATGGAAGTACACCTTTTAACAACAAAAATTATAGAACAGGCAGAATGGAGTTTACAGTTTTTTTCAGTCGCTAACAAGCCCTTACCCATACTTCAGATACTTTTTCTAAACTCTTAACACAGACTCACAGCTACAAAACACAATTGGCCAAATGGATAATTTTCTTCTCAAAAATAATTTTTGTTAAATATATACTAACTCTTCATTTCAAAATAGAAGACATCTTTCTCTGCACACACTAACTTTACCGAAACA
>JAODJX010000035.1:7444598-7464292 GCA_026776945.1 Isichthys henryi | reverse complement strand
ACTTTATTTACATTCATGTGCCCCCCCCCCCCCCCCACCATTAAACAAACAGACAGATCAATGAGAAACTGATTATAATATTCACTTTTCACCCCCCCAAAAAGGTTTGTATCTTTTGGGTTCGATTGAGGTTGCATGGTTATTAACATGTGATTAAACAATAGAGTGTTCTGAGTGACAAGTAAAATAGTTTAATAGCTTCAAAATGATATCAAATTCAATATGCTTAACTGAATTAATGTTTTATTACATTCAAGAAAAGATACAAAAACATAAATAAGCAACCTTTTGGCTGATTATGACTGTTATTCCATCAAGCTAAATGAAGACTGCTGAGGAAATTATTAGTTTCAATGTGAAATGTGATGCTGGTATTTCGCTTTGTTCTTATTTCTGTCACTTCCCTCTCTGTCTACCTTATTGAAATTTGATGAAACGTACTAAAACGGAGAGCAGCAGAATATGACATTACACATTTCAAAATTACAGTGACCACTCTGTCTCTTTAAATTTTATTAATAGGACTGGGATATTTATTAAATTAATCGTTTCCAATTTCTGTCTTCCCTCATTTCTATACCTCTATGGTGACAAATGTTGAATCAGTGTGACAGTGGCCCACTTTGTAAATGATAAAATTACCATAAAGCAACTGCCGCGTTTGATGTCAACACAGAAAGCGAAACCTGAGCACTAAAACCAGTGTGACAGCATTTCAAGTATCGGAAGGCGTCTTTTTGTTCTGGAAGAGGTGCAGATGCTACTATCTCTTTGCTGTATCTTGTGGAGCTCTAGCCAAACTCTCTATCTCCTCCCGCACTCCACTGCTCATCAATATTGCAGCCAACCATTGCTTGACATTGCCCAGTGCCAAGCCTGGACTCACAATAGGCTCTGCCTTGAGGGACCCCCGCATAAAGCATGCACTGCCTGCCAAGCTCACAGAGTGAGAACTGCCTCCACGGAGTGAGAAAACACTGCGTGACATCCACAGTTGCCATCAACACATTTCAGACAGAAAATTAACCAAAACATTGTGTTTATGGGGAAGTCCACATCCTTTGTGATTTATGGGAGTTGCTGTAGCGCGCACTACTGTTGAATCCTGCTGTGGGTCACTTGTATGTTGTTGTTTTGTATTTTATACTTCATATCAGTGATATTTAATGAGGACTCTGGATCAAACATTGCAAAATTTCTTGGCAACATGGCGACTTTCATGAAATTCAGATTCACACACCTGTTATTGGAATGACTTCACACCAGCCTTCTTCAGTGGGATATGTCTTGAAGATTAAGCTGTTTCTGAATCATTATATGCAAGTCTACACATTTGTCTGTATACATTTCTTTGTACAAAATATGGAACCTCTTGGCATGCATATTGCTAAAAATGAAAACGTTTGTTCTCTTATCCCTGAGATTGATAATGCAGTCTTTTATCAGCAGTATCACAATGAACTTAAAGCACATTCAACAGTATGCCCATCTGTGAAATGCAAATACATGATAAATGCATCATTTTCTGGAGAACATAAAGGACTCGCTATAGCATCTACGGTAGGGTACCCCAACCACTCATCCAGTAATATTATTTGCAGGCCTTACTCATATTGTTCAAAGACTAACTCAGATACTTGGACCTTTAGGTAACACGACATCTCGTGTGATTACTGCAAGAGTATTGCCAGGAAGATGACCCTGTAAGCTCACATCAGGCACTCTCAGAGATCAGACTTTTAATGGCTTTCACTAATGTAAAAGGTGAAGTGAGTTACGTATGGGAGGTCCATTTTCAGTATCTGAGTTTGAAGATTCTGCCAGGAGGAAGAAATGAAAACTCCAAAACACATTTATCCTCATTGCCCACAGGGAACTAGTGGGTCTTCCTGAATAAGAAACACTCGGGACTTAAATGGATAATAAATGACCCTGTAGGACATGGAATCAGCAATTTATGAGCTGCTGAAATATTTATACTCTATTGTCTCACAATGAGAGGTAGAGCTTGAGCTACATAAAAATTAAAAACAGCAGGATGAGAAAATATGAAAGACAGGGAAATTGGCTTTTTTAAGGAAAAATAGAAACTATGCAGCTTTGGAAAAAGGGGGGGAAATGCAAAGACATTTCTTAGAAACTTCTTGGAGTGGAGATTTGAGTCTTTTGTGTCCAGGCATGTATTAATAAAAGCCATATATAAAAATATAGAATTTACTTAGAACTAAATAAATTTATTGTATTACAATATTGTCCTTGGAACCAATTTTAAATTATATTACATGGTTATAGAATTTTTCACTGTTTTTCTTCCAGAGAAATTTTTTTTGGAGGTGGGAACTGAACTTGTCTATCAGGCGGACATTCTTGGGAGTTATTTTTAATGTTCACTAGAGCCTGCTAAGTTAATGTCAGTTTTTCAAATTCCATTCATTCATTCAGTCATTATTTTGTTTGTCTGTTAATTAATTAGTTACTTAGTTATTTAGTTCAACTGAGAGTTCTACCCTGCAACAGAACATACAGTCTCACGTGTGATGACATGTAGACCCATCGCGGGGGGGGGGTGTTGGCAGGGCCATTCAACTTTTCTGGGGCCTCAGCTGCGGCCAAAGTAATGGAAGTTATTGTGTCTGCTATTGCTTGGTCGTTGTAATAGTGATGCAACTATAAGTGTGACCTTTCTGGAGCAGCTAGCTTAAAGTGTTAGACTGGGGGGGCCTCCTGGATGGCGTGGTAATGCCGGTAGCACCGCCCTAACAACGGCTCTGGTGATATGAATCCTGACGCGAATGAAATAATTATTGACCAGTACTGTATACAGAATGAGTGATCATAGACTAGCCCAAACCCGTCATTCATTTATTAATTTAATCATGAAAATTCATTACCACATACATCAATGTTTATATAATTTCATGTTATATACGATAAATATAAAGACAAATGGGTGCCTGATCAGATTGACACTAACACTCTGCTGTCTTCACTATATACATCCTAGTGTTGATGTATCATTGAGCAATAGGTATGGTATCTACATGCAATGTGGATGTTTTTCATGGTATGTTGTACTGTGCATTTTATCTTGATGTAGTTGTATATGCAAATACAGTCAGAATTCCAATACACAGTACACATTAAAGGCAAATAAATAAATAAATCCATCATATTATGCAGAACAATTAGTCCTTATTTAAATTTTTCAAATTCCATTTTATTAGTATGCATGGGGCTGCATCCTTCCATTTCTTTAATTGGCCGTTTTTTTTTCCCTGTGCTCCTTGGCACATAAAATTCAGAACATCATATAAGACGCCTTAATTTGATTAAATAGCTAGGAATCAACAATATGAATTGGTACTGCACAGTAAAGTATAAAGAAATGTGTACATCTGTCCATCCATCTATCCATCCGTCCCTTATCCAGTACACAATCAAGGTAAATGAATACCTGTAGTAATAATAATAATAATAATAATAATAATAATAATAATACATAGAAAATAATAAAAGAATAGAACTAGGCCATCCCTGCATGCTGCATCAATAAATGAGACAGTAATTAAATGTCAGTAATTAGTCTTCTGGGTTGCTTTAAGTTGTTAATATATACAAATGTCTGGTTGTACACACCGAGGAGAGGGATTGGACAGACATATATTTAATAGCCCCAGTGAGTCTCATATAATATGTATTCTATATGCATAATACATATTTTCAGACCTTTGAACTACTATTGATTAAACATGATTATATCATGGCACTGTTTCATTCTCAAATATGATTGGTCAGATGGGTGTATGCTATAATGGCAGATGTAGGCAACTCACAGGAGTACCAATATGGCCTTGTAATTGCGACTAACATTACTTAAAATTCCAGACATAGAATGCTATTTAAAATGAACAGAAACTGAACAAATGTTTGACTGGCAAAAGCAAATAGTTCCACTAAATGCACTTTTAGCTTGTAATATGAAAATGATGTTTTTAGGTGCATGTAAGCCATATGTGTAGTGTTTGTGGCATGTCCCGGCCCCAACTCCGGGAAGGAAATAGACCGAACCTAGCAGCCAGCACCAGTAAATGGGTGCTCAAGACAGGAATCAAGTGGCTTCAGTGAATGAAAAGCTGCAGTAAAGATGCTCCCAAATCGAGTGCTGTATGGCCTGCTACAGCATGGATGATGCACTGCTGGAGGGCAGAGGAAAGGCTGCAAGGACCCGTTGTAAACTGCATTAACGAAGTGCAAGTTTAGGCGCGAGGACCTGGAGTAGCTGCTAACTGTAAGACCTGCCAGCAGCTGTGTCTGGATGAGACCCACTTGCTGGAGGAGGAAAGGACAGCTAGATGGCAGCGCAGGAGATTCAGGAGGAACATAACAATGATAACCACCACAATTACCAGCACATGCATACGCCCCACCTCCAAAAAGACTTCTGAGTCCATGGTAGAACTATCCAGCCATCAAAGAACTCAACGATAAATACAGAAGTGGACATCAGCGTTGCCTTTGATGGACTGTCATTAGCTAGTTATTGTGGTATAAGCACTCTAATCACCTGGATGCAACGAACTCCTACATTACTAAAAGACTACTAATTACTAAATAGTAGTAGTGCGTAGCTGCTTACACTCAAGGTTGTTCTACTTCTTGTTTTAGTTTCACGCTGAAGCCGCCAAATGACATACAGGTGATGAGGTTTGGTACCTTGTTCACATTAAGTATAAATATGGGTTGACAACCATTTACACAATGTGATTTACAGCAGCACAACTGAAACAGAATGTATTTTGTAATTTATTGCCCTGTGTGGTGCTATATGGCTTAAATGTGTTGCCAAAGGGGAGAAGTGTTCGAGTTTAGTCATTCTATGTAAAGACTGATGGATCCTGCCTACTCCGCCAAATGTCACTCAGTCTTTGATTTCTTCTGCTCCTCTTTGCAGTTTTCAACACTGATCAGCATCATCTTCACCTGTCTACTGCAGCTGGGCCTTTTGCCTTTTGCCTTTCATCACTCCAGCGGCACCTACTACACAAACAGCCCCAGGCCACACTTCATCAGGAGGTCACGACACTCATCAGTGCTAGACTTTCCGCAAACATAATAGAAAAAAGTAAAACAAACTGAAAAACCATAAATAAATTAAAAAAAAAAAAAACTGGAAATACCGTATATATCCGTATTACTCATAGAGTACAAGAAATATTGGCAAGAACATCGAGCCGCTCTTGTGATAAATTGTATATACTGGATAAATCATGAGTCCGTTTACATTACTGACTAGAAATTGCATTCTGAACGAGTTTCCATAGTCTGCTGCAAGTTTACTGGAAAGTCAAGGACAAGAAACTGTCATACCACATAGCGGAGAAGTTCTCTGTTTAGTGGACTCCAGTAACCAAACTTGTCTTTCTCCCAGAATGTAGCTTATGCTGGTTTTTTTCTGTGTCTCTTGATAGTAATATAATACCTCAAAATAAAATACATACAGGAAACACTCCATGTGTTGTTTTTCTTGTCCAAAGTAGCTTGGTAGCAGCACCCGAGAATTCGTTTAGTAAAGCTACTGGTACTACAATAATTTTTCAAGCTTGCATGCTTTGTAATTTTCGTGTTTTTATTGAAAATCAAGTGACATTACAGAAAACTTACTGCAATTGCTGACAATTTGATTATTAGCAGAAACCGCGGAATACATAGCACTGCAAAAAACAATACGTGGTCACAATATTAGAAATAAATCAGAAACAAAATCATTTAATGTGGTTTTTAACTACATTGGTCTTTTCTACAACATTTGACTTTTAATTAATGAGTCTCTTGATAGAAATAAAATACCTCAAAATAAAATAAGTACTCGTGTTGTTCTTCTTAAAGCAAAAGTTTATTTTTTTTAATTCACTATTTGTGTATAAAACGTGAAGCACTTGCGATACATAAATCCATCATCTTATGTAACTGGTTATGAATAATTGTAGATTGCTGTGATTTAAATAGCTATTCTGTCTGGTTACTATTTCTATAAAATTAGGATCCGAAAATTCTCAAGAAAATTACTTTTAAAAACTGAAATCTGTTAGCGAGCCATTCAACTAATTTTAAGCTAGAGGCAATTTTAACAGAGCCCCCCTGAGAAATGTAACCTTCTCTTTCTACTCCTTGACTTATTAGTTATGCAGTTTTCCCCAATTATGCCTTGGCAAATCCATTTGTTTACGCTTCCTTGTCAAAGACACTTTTGAGGCACTTTTCTTAGATAAGGGAAGCTTAGAAATGCACACATAACCACCTTATTGGACATAAAAATACCAAGGGATCTGGGACTTTTTCTATTCCCAAAACACATTTATCCTTTAATATTGCCAATAACTAGTCAGTAACCAGGGCTGGGGAATTTAATAGAAATACTGCATATATATGAAATATTTATTCCAGATTCTTTCAGACAGTGCCGAAAATAATGTACATTTTTCATAGGCAACATTACAAGTATTGCCTTGTTTTACAATGTATGATTGTTTAATAAAATGTGTATCAAAGAGCAATATAAGACAAAAAAATGGCACATAAAGTTGAATACGAAGTTCTTCACTGAATCTTTGAAGTACCATTTAACTGAAGCAGTGACAGTGCCATATTGGGATATGTCCACCACAGAGCATTACATAATATTTGTGAAAATAAAAATAACAATAATAATAATCACCAAAGAGCCACCTCCAATAAGAGAGGACAGCCCTGAGAACCCAGTGTTGGACTGAAGACATGAGGCGGCTCGAAAAAGCATGAAATGCCAGCAGGGGGGCAGATTGAGGGAATTTGATGTTGAACTCACAGCTCTAGCATGAAAAAGGAAATACAGGGGGGGTTAGGGATCTGACAGAGACATCATTCAGTATAACCCAGGAAAGGAAAAAGGCCAAACCTAGTGGCCAGCAGCAGTGAATGGGCCTTCGGAAAAAACACAATTGGTTATCAGGGGTCAAGCTGCTCCTGACGGGAACCAAGTGGTTCCAGTCAATGAAAAGCTGTCAAATGGCAGCTCTTCGCTTTTCACTACATTAAGTCTTGTGTCAATGAATTTGAATGATAAGAATCAAATAAGTTCAATTTCCCCCAGTTCCAAAAACGAAGGTCAAGATTCTACAGGCAGGCATAATTCTGCTACTCAAACAAAATAAGGGCCATTCAATGCCCAGTATCACCCACTGGCCAGAAACAGAAACAGTTGAAATCTGCAGCAGACTGCAACATGAAACACAGTTAAGTCTTCTCTGGCACTGCAATAATACCAAAACTCTGTCGTTTGATCCAGATAATACTTGGAGTCTCTCCATGAATATCCACATTCATTTTCCTATTATGGGGACAAACAATATGCAAGCTGCTGAATCTTATTAAGGGAGTTGTGTGAAGTAATCCACTACTGTGCTCATTAAAACTTCCAGCCCAACATAAAGAAGGATTTAGTTATTACTCACTTTCATTTTTCAGTCTGGACTTCACTTTTTTTAATTTTTTTTTTAATTTGACATTTTTAATTAGAAGCAAGCATTCATATTTCTGACTAGACACATAAACAAAGAACAATGGTAAACTGATAATTTCCAGTGGGAACTATAATTTCAGTTCTTTATCCATAGTTACCATACATGTACAAATTTCGCTCCTTTTACCGTTGAATTGCTGTATTATTTAGTAGCATAGCGAATGTTTTCATTTGAAATAACTAGCATTTTTTTTTTTTTTTTACTAAAACAATTCTTTAAAAGCTCCCAACTTAAGGGTTATATAAGGTGATTCCTAAAAAGTTTAGATATCGGTCTTTAACCACAATAATGTCTACCGTCCTTGTAGATTGTGCCAGCTATGCTGTGCTTGTTGGCCTCTTATATGTTCCTTAGGGAGGATGAACAAAACCATCTCATTTTCCTTAGCTCTTAGCTACTAGCAACTGGACTGATTCAGATGTAACTCCTCTGAGCCAAGGTCCCTTTTCCTAGCCCAGCTCTTGGCGAGAAAAAGGAGAGACAGCAGTTGGTCCATAGCTTTTGTCAAGACCTGTCAGATCTGTGGGCATTTTTAAAGGCGCCCTGAATCTTTTATGAACAGCAGGATTTGGAAGAACCTGCTGAGTTTCTCCAATGCAGATCCTTCATCTTCTAGGCTAATCACACAACAACCCACTATCAATGGAGCCAGAGAGAGCCAGTGTAACGAATATCGTTTTTAATAGGGGCTCACAGGACACTAGCCTTTCATTATTAATTCTAAGAAAATGTGCTTGTCAAACATTCCGGGTCAAGACTCAAATAAAGAACTTTGAATCTCCAGTCAATGCCTCATTTCCAAATTCAGGTTATGTTGCAGAATGAAAATTAAAATGCTGTTTTGATATGACATGTATGCTATCGGAGGATGATATTTCAAGGGTTATTGTATGAAAGCAATACACAATATTATTTAATGGTGATAATTAGTATATAATGCAGTTAATTAAATGAGACATTTATTAAATGAGGCAGTAACATATTTCCAACTTTTTATTATCATCATTGGTGTTCATTGTTTTTGTGATCAACATATAAGTAAAATGGAAACCATACATTTTAAAAGCAAGTAACCATATCAGAGGCGGATAGCTTAGGTCCAGAATGTAAAAATCCAGACCAAGATTTTGTTTCAACCAAACAGATGAGTACTCTGTCACTGCGACTCTATATGCCCACCTGGTTGGTCGAGAAAATCGTGGCCTGGATATTTAGTTTCTGGACCTGAACTATCTACATCAGATCCATATTAATCTATGATAATAGAGCAATCCACTAACCAAATAAAGATACTGTAGAAAAACTAAACCCTTCATATTTGATCTTACGATCTATTAATGTGACCTTTCATACCAATAACACAAGTTAGTTTCGGCTCTTACCAAAACAGTGACGGTAAGTTAATACCTGCCCCCGCCACCCACCAAACCCCCCCCACCCGGCGCCTTCACCGTCTCTCTGACTCTCTTACCATTAATCTAATTAGCAAAGATTTTGATTACTTGCTAAAAGCTGATCAATATTACCAATTATGGAAAAAAACGTCTAATAAAACACAATCCGATTCAAAATGATGAATATAGAGTACTGTGAATTCCTGCTCTAGCCCCTGATACCCAAAAGGATGCCTTTTATTGATTGCAAAAGTTTTAAAAAATATGCAAATGAATGAATATGTATCATTTAATACTCTGGGCTTTTAAACAAATAGAACAACTGATGTCATTGCTGGATTTATTATCTGATAATTGTTTTATTCTATGTTATTATTCATTCAGCATTTGATGAAGTTATATCAGTAAACATGATCACTTCATATAACCACACACACACACACAAACGAAATTAATATAAATATTTACTTTCAAATAATAAATGCTATCTTTTCTTTCAGTTTCTTGAATAAACCTGCAAAGATTTTTTTTTCCCACTTTACCTTTAACACTTCTCTGTTATTTATGAATAATTCCACCCATCTTCAATTCCATTTCCTGCTGAGGGTCACAGTATTTTATGAATAATGCTGAAGCCAATTAATTCACTATTCATTGTTTCGTAATGTGTAATGTGGCATTAAAATGTATATTTTTATTTGCGTGTGGGTGTATGTGACATGTCATTGCTGCTAACTTGACCCCAATACAATAGACTAACCCTTCGTTGTGCTTTTATGCATTATTATACCTGACATGTCACTAATGCCCGTGCACAGCATTAACATTCTTTGTTATTCACAATTGTTTTTGCCTTTCCCTTGATGCTATATAACTGATTGGTTAAAATTGTTTAAAGAACAAGGGTTGGCCTTTGGAGTTGGCAAATGTCTGCAGTTCTATGATATCGTCTCTTTTCACTTGGCCTTTTCAGTAATTAAAGAAATGTTTTATCATTTTTGCTATTGCCAGGTTCCTTTAAATACCCGCAATTTTAATTAATTTCATTTAGAATCTCCAAACATTATTTCACTTTTATTGTTTGAGGCAAAAAAGATATCTGTTAAATTATACTAATCTACTTAATTACTTTAACATACAATTTCATTTGGAAAGTGACAGATGAGGAAGAGGGATCCTCACTATTTTTTTTTTTCCCGAGCATTTTATAGTGATTTAAAGCAATTTTGCCTTGATTGCTGTAAATTGTCCTATGCAGTACATGAACTGGAGAGTTCATTTCCAGAACTCACTCCATTCATAGGAATTGTTTTTGAAAAAATGAGCTTTGGAAATTTTAACAAGAACAAGTTATTCATTGGATTGCATGAGTTTTGGAAATTTTATGAAAGTTCCTTTGTCTTTTGGATTACTTGAGGACTGAGTGAGTTTTGGTTCCTAATACCGTTACATGTTATGAGGAAGCCATAGTTTATGTCAGTGAGTTTTGGAAATTTGCTCTTCAACTTTCTTTGTTTTCCACCAGTATGAAAGAAACTAGAAATAAAAAATGTATATTGATATAAATAAATGTATTTGGCTGTTTCTTGGCTCCGTACCCCTTGGGTGTCATGGTAGAAAAAAAATATCTTGTAGTTATTCATGTTCTCAAGTTACTAATTGGTGCACTCTAGTAATTTGTACTCTCAAGTTACTAATTGGTGTGCTCCAGTTACTAATTTGAGCACTTGAATTTATCACCAATCACGAATCAATAACATTCAGTGCACAATTTAGTAATTCAAAAGCACAAATTTGCAACTCAAGAGCATGAATTTGTAACTCTAGTGCACAAATTACTAACTCAATAGCACAGAATATTACTCGAACACAAATTAGTAACTTGAGAGCACTAATTATAACACAAGAAGGCAAATAACTAACCTAAAGGACCCCGCTTCATAGTACAGTGTGACTTGGCGCTTCACCAATAAGCTCTCTTAATTGACTATCCCTGCAGGCCCTTGGAGGTTGGGCTCCCCCTTTTGAGTCTGGTACCTCCCAAGGTTTCTTCCTTCTTGGGAGTTTCTCCTTGCCACTGTCGCCTTTGGCTTGCTCACTGGGGGCTTTGGGTGCGGATGCTGTAAAGCGCTATACAAAAATAAATTTGTTGTTGTTGTTGTTGTTGTACAGGCCACAGATCATTATATTTTATTATGATTTGTTTTTTTTTAATTTATCGCTGTTTTCTGAGTTCGCAACTGTTTTAAATGCAACATTTGTATCGTGTTTTAGAGGCAGGCTATTTGCATAACCAAACGACAAAGAAAGCATTTCAAATCCCAACTCAAAGTACCAAAGCAGTACCCCAGTTGGTTTGGTACTTTTGGTACTGGTACTTCACTGTAAGTCAATGGAAAAGGGAAAGTAGCAAAAGTACGGCACTTGGTGTAGTGGAAAAGCACCCATACACCCATAACTTGAAATAGATTAAATAATAAATGCTGGATAATATGTAATATTCAATGTGTAAAGGTTTCTGTTTTTAATTCGTGAAAGATGCATTGGGTGATTTAATTTTAATAGCTGAAGGCACATGATCTCAGCATTATAGGTTTGAAAAAGCAGGATTTTTCTGGATAAACTTGGCCTAAACTTGTATGTATATTGTGTGACTAGCACCTCTAAAGCATCCCCCCTGCCCGACTTTCTCTCTACTCCAAAGCAGGTGGTACTTTAAAAATTGACACACAGACCTAGAGTGATGAATTGGCAAACCGATTTGGAGGTTTGTTATGAAAGTTTTATCTGTGTTTGAAATACAGTCACACATACAAAATTTCATAAGGGTATAGACGTACACGTAAACACACTCACAGGCACACAAAGACTTCTGAAAATTAAACAAAGGTGCACTATGCACAAGTGCATAAAGGTAGGACTCCCTTTGCTAAGAGCATACGTGCAATGCCTGACTGACATCAACACCGTCACACCTATTTAATTATTCTTAACTGTACCTTGGCAAAACATCAACATTCATACAGTATAGCCACAAACAGACAGCAGCAGGCAAACTATCCTGTAAACCAGCACTGTTAACTGGTGACCTTTCAGGGAATGTGCAGCATATACAAATACATAATAGGGTCATTTCTGCTTCCAAAAGCCTTTCACCAAAAACAGCAAATGCATATATTTTTGAGGCTCTAATCCTCAAATGCTTTGTTTTCTTCTGATCATAACTCATTCTGTTGCGTTTTGGCTTAGGTTGGCATATCATTCTCTCCTGCCTTCTCAGACTTTTCTAGAATCACTGGGGCTCACGTCGGTATCTAACCTGAAGGGCTGAAGTCTAATACATCATTACTGGATGTGTGTTTGACATTTTTTTAGACTTGCCCCGACAATTTGTTATTGCCTAAATGGAATTCTCAGCCTAAAATGAATGAATAATTGGCCCAAAATATTAATACCCTTTTTAGAACACGGAACAATGGTGACACAAATGTTCTTTCTTTACAATCACAAAACTAACTGAAAAATATATTTGGATGTTTCAGAGAAACAGCCACAGATCAGTGGAGAAGGTACAACCACGGTGCTCTTTGCCTTGAGGAATGTTGGATGCTTCCTCAATAATTACTGTCTACTTAAAATGATAAGAAAACACATTGTTGCTGTCTTTTTGAGACTTTTTACTATAGATGGAATACAGATGTTTTATGGAGTTATCCATCCATCCATCCATCCATCCATCATACTATACCTCTTTGTCCTATACAGGGTTGCACAGCAGTCATCTAGCATTTATTTTGTATTAGTTAACATTTGTATTCATGATGGTTGTTTGCATGTATTACTTTATATCACAAATTTCAACAACTTAATGTTGATAGCTATAGCTAGCAATTGTGAATGTACAATGCGAGATTAGATTGCATCTTGACACTGAAATATTTGCCTCCCTGACCGTGTGATTCTATTTAAGACATGAAACCGTTCACTGACGGCTGTATAAGGACAGGCTTCTGTTTGTGGTGCTGCAAGTGTCCCTTAATGTTGTTTTAGTTTTATTTTATAAAACAGTTAATGAGAAAATGTGTTTTTCATGCTTCTAAAAAAAAAAAAAAAATCGAGATACACGTTTTGCATGTGACTGACAATACATAGCTAGACAAGGGAATAGGAAAGAAAAGTACCTCAATATGAATTTGTCATTGGTGAAATTCAAGATCAATAATATAACTGAGGGGAACTCAAAAACATGCATGTATAACATTAGTAAGTATTCAAAAGTACAATTTGGCAGCAATACTGCTAATCGATTCATTTAAAATCTACTATTTTCTTATGATGTTTGACGAGACTGTAATGGCTGTAGTCTTGTCTTTACTTAAAGCCTAACGTTCCCCTTCCTCTGCCCTATAGCTTTCCCATGTGTACCGTACAATGCTAGCTTTGGGAATAAGCTGCTGGTGAAATCCACCGATTTTGATGACAGACAAAAGGACAACTCTCCTCTGTTTCTCTCGAGGGACAAAAGGTAGTAATAAGTGGAGAGGCAATGGAAAAAGCCTAAACTAAAAGTATTTAGTGCCCCCACAAAGAGAGGTTATTACAGTTGGGGTCCTGTGTCAGTACATTGTCAATCAGCCTAGACAGTTTGATTGTATTAATACAGTGGGATTCCTCAACTACTGTTTCCATTTGCCCAGTTTAACAGAATCAAAGGCATTTTCCTCCCACCCTTTCTCTTTCTCTCTCTGTATCACTCTCTCTTTGTGCTTTTCATTACCTCCGCTGGCCCCCACCTCCCTCCAATTACTGGCAGTCTTTCATCTGCAAAGCCAAGAATGAAGTGATAGCATCAGGACTTGCAAATAAAGAGGCATTGTTCCCAGTTACCGTGAAGAACATGCCATAGCACTCCTCAGCCCTACCCAGACAGCACTGACAACGAGAGGACAACGTTTGCACAGCCGGGACACACGTTCATTTATATAGGTATCACTTTATACAACATCATACCATAGAGGATTTGACACGGATATAAAAAATAACAGTAGTAGACATGATCTACTGATGATGGAGTACAATACATGCATTTTAAAGTGAATGAAACAAATGTCAAAGTATGATGTTTCAAATGTCTCATCACCAAGACTAAGGGAAGAAAATTGCTCCCTTTTGTAATCAATTATATCACTGCTGTTCCTTGGCTCTCCCTGGGTTTGTCTGCATTTATGATTTGTGTGGTTTGTCAGGTGCAAGTTTAAGCAAAAAGACATGCAACCAAGACAAGTTTTATAACAGTCAGCTCTTGGCACATGATCTTCTCTGTGAATACAAAAGGTTCAATGAAACACAAGTTGATTGACAGAACACTGGAGTTAAGGACCCTGTTCAGGGGGCCCAACAGAGATGAGATCACTCTGTAAGCTAGGGGATTTGAATTTTGTGACTTTCCCACATATTTTTGGAAACAATGTGGCAAATTCAGAAGGAAATGCAGAAGTGCTTGGGTCATGTGATAAAGGCTATATCAAATACACCAACCAGCCGTAACACAAAAAAACCACCTGCCTAATATGGTGTAGATTCCAATCATGCCATTAAAACTGGCCCATCGAGGCATGGGCTCCACAAGACCTCTGAAGGTGTCCTGTGGTATTTGGCACCAAGAGGTTCGCAGCAGGTCCAAGGCGGAGCCTCCATGGATGGGGATTGTTTGTCCAGCTCATCCCAATGATATGCTGTATGAACTATTAACAATGTAACACAGCAGCCTAGAATTGCTTATGATACACAATTACAATGAATAAAGTTTTTCTATATTAATATTTATTCAGTATGTTTCTCATCTCAATATAAATAGTATCAGAATCAATAGTTTTGTGCCAGGCATCCACTGATCTAATCACACCAATTTACTAAAATATACTCTGTACTGTATGTATTATACACAATTTAGGAAATACATTAGAACGTTAGACATTTACAAACGAGTGGAGGCCATTCGGCCCATCAGGCTCATTTGGGGGAGAACTTAATTAACAGCTCAGAGTTGTTAAAATCTTATCTAGCTGTGATCTAAAGGAACCCAGGGTTTAGCTTGCACTACACTAACAGGAAGACTATTCCATACTCTAACTACACGCTGTGTAAAGAAGCTCTTTCTTAAATCCAGTTTAAAATGTTCTCCCGCTAATTTACACCTATGGCCACGAGTTCTAGTATTTAAACTAATATTAAAGTAGGCATTTGGCTGAACAACATCCAGACCTGTTAGAATCTTATATACCTGGATCATGTCCCACCTTAGTCTCTTTTGCTTGAGGCTGAACAGATTCAACTCAGCTAACCTCCTCATAAGACATTCCTCTAAGACCAGGAATCATTCTTGTAGCCCCTTGTTTAACCCTTTCCAAGGCAGCAATGTCTTTTTGGTAACCAAAACCTGCACATAAAATTCTAGATGGGGTCGTACCAAGGAATTATATAATCTTAGCATCACCTCCCTTGACTTAAACTCCACTCACCTAGAGATGTAACCAAACAACCTACTGGCCTTTTTAATTGCTTCCCCACACTGGTGAGAGTGGGACATGGAAACATACACACCTTGATCTTTCTCATAATCAGCTACCTTTATTTCAGTGGAACCCATAAAATATCCCTACTTTATATTTCTGCTCCTTGCATGGATTACCTTACATTTATCTATGTTAAATTTCAGCTGCCAGGTATCAGCCCAGTCGCTAATTAAATCTAGATTCCATTGTAGCCTCTGTGCTGCTAGATCAGTATCTGCTACACCACTGACCATGGTGTTGTCTGCAAATGTAAGCAGTTTATTGTACGTATTGGTGTCAATGTCATTAATGTAAATTAGGAACAAAAGTGGTCCTAAAATCGAACCCTGCGGTACCCCACTATGAACACAGGCCCACTGTGACATTATGCCTCTAATAACTATTAGCTGCTTCCTGTCTGTTAATCAGTTTTCAATCCAAGCTGCTACAGTTCCTAAAACCCCTTCAACTTTGAGCTTAAGCAAGAGCCGTTTGTCAGGGGGCAACATCAAAAATCTAATTTGATCACATCATAGGCCTTTTTGTGATCAATTTCTCACACCCTCATCACTCAAATGTTTTGCCTCTTGGGTAATTAGTTTTTCTACAAATTGGTGCACCCAATACAAAAGTGGAATACATTTTCAAAATGCGTTTATAACTATTTGGTTATGTTGGTATTGTTTGAACTTTAATTGTTTGATTTCTGTCTGAAATTCTTGAAATTCTGACTGATATTACCGATGATGTCCTTGTTTCTTGCCTTAATGTTTAGGTTCACATAAAATAGTTTGTTATTGTTGAACGTTATTTTTATGGTGCTGCAGAATACAGCATTAACATGTCTGGGAATTAACAAGGAATCATTTTAAGTTTAATGTCCACAGCAACGTTCATTTATCCATCCAATGTAAATTGGATGGACATTAAAGATGTATTCTATTCTATTCTATTCTATCCATCCATCCATCCATCCATCCATCCAATCTATTAATGAACAAGGCATAATTTCTAGTACACCCTGGATGGGAATCCAGCCAACCACAAGGAATCGAATCAGACAGTTAAGTACACATCCACCAAATCAACTACACTGCATGTCTTTGGACTGGGGAAGGCAACTGTTTCCCTTGGTGGAAACTCCTGCACAGATATGACATGTAAACTGACCATCTAGATTGAGGGTGTGAATGGGTAAAGGTTTAAGTGTGCCATATCGCCAGTAAAATATTCTGCGTAATATGAGTTGATGTCCTTTGCTGTGTTTAAGATACATATGCCGATTATGGCATTTCAAAAAGCCACAGTATTATGCAATTGCCTTTTTCAAACCCAAAACATGTTCTCACTCTCTCACTAGGAAGGAAGATGTTGGTAGGACTACAAGACAAAATCAAAGGGCAAAACAAGACCTAAGCAAGAGTACAGGAAACATGCAAATAACATATGTAGGAAATAAGACAATAGATTAGAGTGGCAGAAAATGCAAAGGACATCACTAGGAAACAAGATATAGGTAAGAGTATAGGAAAATGTGAAGGAGATCACTAGGACAGAAGACATAGGAAAGAGTACAGGAAACATGCGAAGGACATCACTAGGAAACAAGATATAGGTAAGAGTATAGGAAAATGTGAAGGAGATCACTAGGACAGAAGACATAGGAAAGAGTACAGGAAACATGCGAAGGACATCACTAGGAAACAAGATGTAGGTAAGAGTATTGCGAAATGCAAAGTGCCAGAAGGCCATGCCTTTCCCTAGTGAAAAAACCCCCTGAGAAGGTCTTGGTAATTAGGGCAGGTGAACGGAGCAGTTGGCCGGCACAGTGGGGCCTTGTTCTTGCTGCAGTTTGCGTATTGTTCTCATAAAAGACAAAGGCAATTTCTTTCAGGAAAGAGAAAATGGATGGGACATTAATTATGAATATGGTAACTAAGAATAATGCAGAGTAACTGAAGGAATGCTGACGGTAGAAGCTGAGGAGGTTACAGGTAAGTGTCTAGAAGGTAGAAGGTCATAATTCATTAGCCTGAAGGAGTTGTGTTTAATCTCCCGTGGATATTTTTTTACAAGAAATATGGAATTAATGCAGATCCATTAGTGAGTAACACAAAATAAAATTAAGTAATTCTCGAATATGAGGATAATTATTGACAGTTAGAGGATCTTTATAACTTCCTTTTAAAACCTTATAACTATACCATCAACAGTAAAAGTAGCCTGTACATGCAGCTTGCTTCCTACTGTATAGTGCGCATCAATTTAAGTATTTGGAAACTGTTAAATACAAAGAACAATGGCTGCACCAGTCAACAAGTAAACACATTAGCTATATATTTACATTCTGGTTGAACTGACATAAGCTATGTTCTTGCTGCAGCTGTGATTGTCTCCTCTCGTTTGCTCCTACCTTCCTCTTACATCTTTTTTTTTTCTGTGAGGCAGTTTTCTCCGGTGCTCTTAGCTGCTACTGGTGAGATAAGCTTCGCTCTCTGAGTTTGGGTTTAATGTAATCCTTCTTCTTTTCTGCAGAAAGACAGTGGCCATGCTCATTCATACAGAGATATAATGAGGAAAGTACCAAGGAAGGGAAGGACTCATGTGAGGCAGAAATTGGATTGCCTTGTATTTTATTTAGTTATACAATAAAATATTTACAGAGGCACGTGACTTGTGATGGGGGGGAAAAGTGTGTCCTTGATTATCAGTGAGGAACTGGTGGTCTGGACAGAGCAGATACTATTATGCATGAAATAGGAGATCTCACACAGATAATGTCCTTTAATATGGTGGCCGATCATTCACAAAAGTAATGGTCTGAACTTTTAATAAATGTGATAAAACAGAGGAGGCTGAATGTGTTCAAGAAATAACCGACAACATATAACAATATTATATGTGTCACAAGAGTTCCGGCCATAAAATTATCCAAGTAATAATTTCTGCTGTTAGAAGTTACCAGCTCTTTTCCCCAAAGTTTTATTAAACTGCTACTTAGGTCAGAGAGACAATCTTCCATATTCTATGTGCAGTTTTTTAGAATGTTGAAAATGAAGTTCTTGATGCTTTGGCATGAAAATCTACAAGAATTTGCTTGGTGTTTTAAAAATTCACAATTTCAAAAAAAGCACATGTGACACCAAACGAAGGTCATAGGTTTGGTTTCAACATGAGTGGGGACCAAATCAAACCCAACCCCCCCACCTCCATAAACATGCACTGTACTCCAAAAATATTGGCATGGACACGTCCCTACTCAAATCTTTACTCTTGTATTAAACATAAAATTCTAAAATATTTACTAAATTTTATCATCCAAAATCAAAGCAATATGGGTAGCGGTTAAAATAATTAGGTATTTAATTAATATTTCATGATCCTTAAAATAATAATTTTAGTCAATGTGACATGGGCAGGATATTGATTATGCAGTTCTTTCAGAGATATCTGGAGATATCTTAACTCTGCCTTCATACATTTATAATGTTTAAAATGGTATGTCTTTGTCCATTGAGAACATCCTGGGGAATATAGCTTACTTTCTTCAAAGTGTTTGCTGCTAGGTTGATGACCAGAGGCTTATAGAATTTAGGAAAATCGGATAGATAAGTGCCCCGTGACCCAGTAGGATAATCGGTTTGGAAAATGGATGGATGGATGGATGGATGGATAGATAAGTGAAAACAATACATGGTAAATCAGCATACAACATACAAATTTTGAGGAAAGAAAATGTGTTTCACATCAGCCAGTACCATATAATTAAATACATTCCCCATTCCCTCAAACACGATAAAAACCAGGGGTGAGTTTCCGGAAGCCGCCTTAATGCTACGTCGTTCATAAGATCTTAGCATAGACTTGTACGAATGACATAGCGTTAAGAATGCTTTCGTAAACTCAAGCCAAAATAGTTGGTAAATAAGTAAATCAACTGGTAACAATATAATCAAACGAAGTAATAAAATTTAAATTTAAAAACATACATAGCCAAATTGGCATGATGAAATTTATTTGACTGTAATCAATACAGGGGCGGCATGGTGGTGCAGTGGTTAGCACTGTATGGTGGTGCAGTGATTAGCACTGTTGCCTCACACCTCTGGAACCCAGGTTCGAGTCTTCGCCTGGGTCACATGTGTGCGGAGTTTGCATGTTCTCCCCATGTCGTCGTGGGGTTTCCT
>JAODJX010000035.1:7428112-7444498 GCA_026776945.1 Isichthys henryi | reverse complement strand
GTGCCCATTGCTTCTGGGATAGGCTCCGGACCCCCCGCGACCCAGTAGGATAAGCGGTTTAGAAAATGGATGGATGGATGTAATCAATACACACCAAAATTAAACAATAATAAATGACGCTGAGCCTCCTAGCAATGAAGCAATGGGCTAAGAATGAAAACCTCAATGCTCCATAATGCTTTATCACCTAAAACAGTCGGTAATTTAAAACATGTGGCACTGAACATTGAATCATAGTCCATTAAATGCCTTGGCACCCGTTTTTGAGGTTCAGCTGGGTGTAAAGATATCAGCAAATATCCAGACATCCCCACTATGTGACAAAACCTGCTGTTTTGGTGTTGTGGAGACCATTTTTCCAGTCCTCAGAAGGGGAACTTCAATTTTATAAAAATCTACGACTGCAATCAAAAAACTGTACATGCCAAAAGACTATTTTGCTGGGTCACTTATGGTTAAGGTTACAGCTCGGACAGGGTTATAGTTGGGATTAGGGTTTTGCCCTTAGAAATAAATGGAGAGTCCCCACAAAGACAAAGGTGTCTGTGTCTGTTTGTTGATTTAGGTTTATGTTACATTGTGGGGACCACATGTCCCCCACCATGTATTAAAACCTATTTTTTTGATGTTGTAGGACATTTTTCCCCAGAAAGATCTGTGAATGCAATCAAAAAAGTAAAAATGTAAAAATTCTCATATTTTGTTTGGTTACTTATGGCTAAGGTTAGGGCTACGTAGGGGTTAAGGTTGTCATGTTGGGATTACAGTTCTCCCCATAGAAATGAATGGAGAGTCCCCACAAAGATATAATTACACACCTGTGCGTGCGTGAGTGCGTTTGTGTGTGTGCCGTGTCACGGACTGGCGTGCTGTTTCCCATGACCCTTACCAGGTTAGGCAGTGAGAAGTTGGATGGATTTTTACAAAATGTCCCGGGAACACACCTTTATAATTAAAATACTTTATAATAAATAAAAAAGAACTTTTAATAACATTCACAGAAAGCAAGACGCATGTATAGAAACAAACATATATATATATATATATATATATATATACACACACACAATTGGAGGAACGGAAACCAAAAGAACTCTACTCTTAGTTTGCATTGAGATGTTTAGAGTTATTGGAAAAAGGCACACATGGTGTGTCTAAATTAAATTAACAGCAGCGCAACAGCCCGCTATAGGCTGCCGTTCTCGCAACAGCTGCGGTTCGTTTTTAGTAAAACCACAAATCCTATAAAAACTACACAACATCCAGTGTCCTCACTCCAAATGAATCTATAGAAATGCTGCCTCCCCCAGCACTCAAACCAGCTTCAAAAGTTAGAAACCAAGAACAAGTTCCAACATACACCATAATTGTATGCATGCAAATTACCCGGGATGCGTGACCTGAGAAGCTCTCCATTAATTAAACAATGGCAAAACATGCGGCAAAACATGCGGCAAAGCAAGGAGAGGTTGGGAAATGCCTTCTGTCTCGGGACAGAGAGTCAGGTGCCCGCGATTATTGGGGTTAATTTAGTTCACCTACCCCTTGTTCCCCGGCAAAAATTTTACATCTTCTACTTTCTTTTGCTCCCTACATAATACTGACTCCTCTCCAAAGACCCTGCCCTGGACCTTGACTACTCTGGAACAAAAAAAAAAATTCCAATAAACCTTTAGTTTGCAGCCAGATCCCAGCATCACATTCTTCTATTTGCCATCTTTGCCAAAGATACTGTCACGCTAAATAAATGAGAGCAACGTTTAAGCCATATTACGTTATCACTGGAAAAAAAAAATTAAAAAACTGGGCCTCCCTGACCATCCATCCCCCATAATCCACAGGATCTCCTGTCTACTGGTCCCAGCTTCCTTTCCAGGAAGACCGCTGTGTCCTTCAGAGTCGAGCCAATTAAGATTGCCAATATATTCTCACTCGTCAAGCGGATGTCCAGAGCATGGAGTGGGGACATAACGGCTTTTACAAGAACACATTGCTCAGAACATAAATATAAAAAGCCACATTCAACAATTTTCAACAGCTATAGTAAAGTAGTATCCAAGCATGTGGATTTTTCCCTATAAAGAACTAGTGTCCCTTCCAGGATCTGCTTCTCTCTTATGCACTATGTTTGCCAAATTAGGCTCAATCTCATTGTAACTCTTTGATAACCAAGTCAAAAAAAAAAAGATTATTTATGTCCTATAAGCTTGACCACCCACATAAACCGAGGGCATATTTACAGTGTCATATTAAAACTATGGAATGATTTGGTACGTAGTCTCAATGCAGTCAGTTCAAAGGTTTAATTGTAAGAAATCATTAAGTGTCACTGAAAGGCCACAACATTACGGCTTCTAAAGAGGAAGTGAAGCATAAAGCATTTTAAAAAAAAAAAAGCTTTACCACATTTTGTCATGGTGTCAGCCGTTCCTCTTTTTTTTTAATCTAAGAATCCTTCAGGGAAATGATTTTGCATGGGAAATAAATATATAATATATAAATAAATATACAATTTATCAGAACGGTAGATGTAGAATCAGATATTGCAATTTTGGTTATACGGATTTCAATCCTCAAATTGTTCCACATGGGTCAAAGTAAGGCCATTTGTATATGCTTATATAGTGAATAAAACACATGTGAGAAATTCAATGTTCCCTACCAATAAAAACTCCGACACTGAGGAAGGAGGAAATGACATGAGAGGAAAATGAGAAACAGGGTAAAATCTGAAATTCAAAAGAAAAATAAGACAAAGGGAAAAAAAGGGGGGGAAAGAGATGGCTGACTAGAAGACTGGAGATAAGGACATGCTAATTTAATTGATTTTAGATGCCTCTTGATGTTTTTTGTACATTTTACACACTGAGATGGTTTTCTGGATTTATTAGTATGTTTCCCGTGGTAGGATCCAACTAAGCTTTATCTCTTATTTTTTTATTATTATTGTTGTTGTTGATTATGACATCATGATAACAACAACACTACAATGGCATATCCTCAAATAATCCTGAACTATATTCCAAATATCTGAGAAACACTATCTTTCATGTGTAAGTCGTCCAGTATTTATTAAGGAAGCAACATATCTGACAGGTCAGACTTGATTCAGCTTTGTACCTTTGTGTGTATTTCCATTGGGGTTTTGCTGCTGTGTCCATATACAGTATCTCTCATCTCAGATTCCTTGAGTTGTTTGAGTTGTGTTTAGTTTGAATTGGGGCTCTCGTCTGAGCCTGTATATATCGTAAAATAGACTGCATCAATAAATCAAGTTATGGCGTGGCAATGAATGGGCTGTTTGGGTTGGAGTGGCCATCGTGTTTTAACAGAAATGCAAACGTGCTGTAATTTTAATTGCATATTTGTTAGTCCTATACTAATGCTATAATAACCCAACCCCAGATAAGAGGCTGGTAATGGCTGGCTAGACTATAACAGGGTTAGGTATGTGATATTCATCAATCGTATTGATTTGCATTATTCAACATGAGGCAACTTGCACAACTTTTAAATCAATGCTAAGTCAGGAACACAAAAAAAAATGTGCAACAAATTGAAAATGGTTCACTTGGCCATTTTTTTCGGGAGGTTGAAATAGTTTTCAGTGAACGGTGAGAAATGCATAAATTTGATGAGTAAATATTCTAGAAGTATAGAAGTCATATAATGATGGTCTCCTTTATGAAATCGGAACCTGCTGCTCTTTGATTCGTAGTTCTGTTAGATATGCAACCCCCACGGCCTTTCCACCCTCACGGCCTTCTTAAGGAGACTCAGATATTCCGACTCTGCTGTTTCTCTCTATTCTCTTTCAAGAAGCCTTACTGAAAACCAGCTCTATCAAAGTAAATGAGTCCTTGAGAAAGATCCAGGTTTTCAAGGAACAACTTATTGCTGGTGTTTCCGTCTCAGAAAACCAAGTACTTGAATACAGTAAATAAATCATAATGTAAGTGCAGTGTATAATATAATAAGAACATTATCTTGCGATAAATTCAAAGACATACCGTCAAAACACAAAAAAGCCGAAAAGGTGATGAATTCCCCATGAACTCGACTATCTGAGGCTCCAGTGTGACTGGCCATATCGCTCTCATACATAAAACTGCTTTTTGAAATTTGTTTTAGATCCTGCCCCATGAAATATTGATGTTATGTAAGAAACATGGACTAGGCTCCTTCCAATAAAACCTTACTATTATCCATGGACTCTGAAGAAAGTTGTCATTGTAACAGTATGATAAAACTGCTTTAGACCCCTTCTGATTGCCATGAGCAACTGGGCATGACTAAAGGTGTTCCTCTTTCTTTTACTTTTATTGTCTCTAACCACCCCCCCCCCCCCCACCCATGACAAATGAAAATCCCGCTCCCTTGACTTACTTCATGTTTTTTCTGTTTTCCCATGTTCTCCACTCCTTTAAAAGTAATCGGTGTTCTATTTGACATCCCTGCGGCCTACAGATGAATTGAGCAACTCTAGTATTTCCCCTAGGGGGGCTTTCACGCCTGCTTCCCATCACCTCTTGCTGATACCGTACTCTGCACAGAGAGAAGACGTTTGTGATTCATGGAGAAGGCTTCTCAAACATTCGTTAAAAGAAGTGAAGAAAATAGTCTAAGGGGCTCTTTGCGTCCATTAATATATAGAGCTGTAGATTTAATCAACAAAATAAAACCGACGCTCGGCTCCTTCAATATTTACATTCCATCAGCACTGATCAGTGCCGCGTTTCCACTCGTCGTCTCGCCATGATAATTCGGCACCATCACTAAACTAAGCTCCTTGGTGCTGCATATGAATGTCGACCAAACAAGGTTTTGTCTAAATTAGAGAGTGTTTGTTTTCCACTAGTTACTTTTAAAAGGTTTCAAGGTTTTTGTTTTTTTTGTTTTTTTTTTCTGCAGTTAGCGAAAGAAGTTCCCATGGTGTTACTGTCTTGAAAGCGGAAAAGTCTCCCTGGATGAAAAAAGGCGAAAGAAGCCTTCTTTCATTGTGCCAAAGCATGCCAACACATTTTATCATACCCAAATATATGCGGCTGTAAATAATTAATCTTATGTGCCCCTCATTATTTCTGTGCTGCCTTCCTTCTGAACAATAAAACACTCTAGGCAGTGTTCCTACAGTTCTTTTTCCGCATGGTGCCAGTATCTTCATCATTATCGAGTTCAAAAAAGCATTGATAGAGGGATGTAGGGAAAAAGAATGTAAATCTGAAACGGACTTCGCCGCAAACTGTCTCTTACATCATTATGGAGTAAAAACCAGAATGACGTTAACGCTAATTTTATCAATTAAACCGATGTTCTTTTTCTTCAGGAGTTTTCACTATAGCATTGTTAATATCTATATTAGGAAAGTAGCATTTAGGTCTTTTAAGCTTCCTAAACGAATACGATTTAATTCGTGAAAAGGACAATATGATACCGAAAATGACAATGTGCTGCCTATTCTCATTGACCTCAAGAAGACTTTTTCTGGATATTAAATGCTGAAATAGTTGCTTTGATCTTTTTAATAGTCATTTTTATGCGTTTTATGCACATAGGCTGATTAGGCGATGGGAGGCTCCCTATTTAGTTCTTGAATTGGTTTTTAATCTTTACATTTTTTGGATACAATAAAATATCCATCCTTCCTTTTTCTTCATTGTCACTGAGTGTATTCTTTTAAAAAATGCATTTTTTTTGAAAAGCAAGTGTTTCAGTTACAGTGTAAGTTGAGTATAATTGTTGAAAAACAGAAGTGCATTTTTTCATTTCTGAGTGCATATGAGCCCTGTTATTTGTTTGCTGTTTTTCACGATAAATGCCAGAGAGAGACATTTCCAAATCATAATGAATAAAATAAAGATTTTGAGTACAAAACACCATTACAACAATGTGATTAGATGAGCATGACTGATTTCCAAAACGGGTGAAATTAATATATCCTACTTTTGTGTCCTACTTTTTTCACATTTTGCAAACTGCTGCAGAGGAAGAAATACAAATACAGCACAAGAAATTTGTATTAGTCTGATAAAACATGTCTATCCATCCATCCATTTTAGTACCTGATTATCCTATTCAGGGTGTAGGGGGTGGGGGGGGGGCCCTCCATAGTCTCTCTTGGAAGCTATGAGCACAAGGCAGGGAATAACTCAGGATGGGGAGCCAAACCTTCACAGGGCACAATCACACACCAGTCAAGGCAATACAAGTTTATTTATATAGTGCAATTCAAAGTGAATGTACGCATTCACAGGGAATTTGGTAACTCCAATTAACCTCAGCCAGATTTAGTGAGTGTTTTGGGGGGTGGACTGAAAAACCCAGAGGAAATCCCACAACCACACGAACATGCAAATTCCACACAAATGGATTTATTTATTTTTCTTAATTGTTTAAACGGTTGCGCAGTCGGATAAGAGAGGTTTAGCATACATCTCACTGCGTGTTATACCTGTATAACTATGCACATGACAAATAAGGAATCTTAATCTTGGGGGGGGGAAAAAAAACAAAAAAAAGTTATGCCGAAGACTCGAACCCTAGTCCCAGAGGTGTGAGGCAACAGTGCTACAGTGACCACTGCACTAATCACATCAAAAAGGTCAAATTCAAAATATCAAACTACTGATGCTATCAGTCTCTCTTTCAGTGCTGATAATGTGTTGTTCGATGTTCAATATAAACTTTAGGTTTTTTTTTGCACCATATTTGCACAAGTCTGGCCAACAATTGTGGTCAACGGATACTCTGCAGCACATTAGCATCGCCTGATGACCCCCTGTGGAAGTAGTACTGAGGACAGACAGCCCACCTTTTCATATTTATGTGAGTGAGAGGATTAATATTTCTTAACTTGATGAGACAAAATAACTCTGGCCACCTGTGCCTGACATACTGCTTGACCACCCCTTACTCCCAAACCACTTTATTGATTGATGACACTGGACGCTTTTCCTTTACTGTATTGACCAGAGAAGATTAATGATGGACAGAGCCTCCACCTCTGCTTGGTGAAACCTCGCTGACTGCAAAGGTGTAGCCTCCAGCTACCGATACCACATCACCTCATCGAGGACTGTTAAATGCACCACAAGGAGACCAATGGCCAAATATGATTTTCTCAACTTATTTTTCAGATTACAATCATTTTTTCAACCAAAATCCCCATAGAAAATTAAAAAATAAGTCAAAACAAAATGACAGTGTCATCCGTCAGGTAGATTCTGCTTAACTTCATCCATCCATCCATTTTCTGAAACCGCTTATCCTGTTCAGGGTCCTGGAGGCTACAGGTGCAAGGCAGGGAACAACCCAGGATGGGGTGCCATACCAGCCACACACACACACACACAGACAGACACCATTCACCAACACATGCAATTTGGCAACTCCAGTTAGCCTCAGCATGTTTTTGGATTGCGGGGGGAAACCGGAGAACCCAGAGGAAACCCCATGATGACATGGGTAGAACATGCAAACTCCAAACTCATGGAACCCAGGCGGAGACCTGAACCCAGGACCCAGAGGTATGAGGTGACAGTGCACCACCGTGCCGCCTCACTTAACTTCATTTGTAACTTAATTTTATTTAAACACTTGAAACTGGCCTTTTAGCTAGGACTGGTTTGGACCACAGTGGCGCTGAGATGGGCAGGTAGCCATGACAGCTCAATTCGCTTGCCATATTCTGGTTCATCTTCCCCAATTAGTTACACATGCTTTTATTGAGCTTGTCATACTCTTTTCATTCACTTTTTAGGATTCTGTTTAGCTGTGGGATGTCAGGTACTCAGTTACTCGTTTTTGATGTAAGAAGTATGTATAACTAAGAACTATCATTAGTCTCTACCAAGTTTGTTCCTTTAAACTTGTTTTCCTTAGAGAAACTGTGACACATTACACCTATTAACATGATGCAGAAGTGATTAATGATGATATACTTTGTGTTTTACGTAGCAATATAGTACTTGTTATACAGTTGACATTAAATTCACGCTAGATAAAAATTAATGTTGTATAACGGTCAGAATATCGTTTGGGATTCTGTGCAAGGGAATTATTATTATTATTATTATTATTATCATCAAGATTTTTTCTGTTACTCAAACATGTAGCTTCCCTGCTTGAAACTCTGTTATTAAATTATCTGAATCTATGCTTGCAGAAAGCACTGCATGCAACCTACTGACACGTAATCCTCTTGCCAACTAATTCATAAGAGTTGGGCCTTTGGAGGAAGTGGGACTTGGTACTGAGATGGCAGGTTCATTATGCACACCTGGGTGTTTTGGCTTGTTGCCAAAGGTTTGTGCACAAAACACAATAAAAAGGGAGTGTGGTAGTTCTGCTTTACAAATCTTTAGCTCTTATGCTCAGTGGGTATTGGTACCACAATGGGAGAATTCTGTAAGTAGAACACCTGTCATGTAAAAGCAAGAAATGACAGAAAACAAGGCTTGGTTTACTATTTGTACACGTATGGGAACAGGTACATTGGAATGTGTTAGTTTTCACATATCCCATCTTGAGCTCCTTTTTTAAAGACACACACACACACACACCCACACACAGGGGTCTGAGCACACGGTCAGCCATTCTTCCAGCACCCTTGTAAATGATGGTAATGACAGGAAAATCTTACAGTGGCCCCAAGGCTTCAATGAATAGAAATGTATGTGCAAATACACTGTAAGCCAAACCTTTCTCTTCAAGCATTGCGTGTGTCAAAGGCTATTCAATCTCATTTGCTTTGCACTCATTAGTCATCGTGGATATGAATAAATGTGATTTCCACTATACTGCTTCAAACCAGCCATCCCTCTTGAGAAAACATTAAGACTTCCATTAAGGAGCAAGGACTACTGCAACATTATCCAATATAGCAGAGTAAACTAACCTGATCTTAGCCAACATTTGTTTCCTATGTTCTATGAAATTCAAATTAATTTAGGGAAAAAAAACACAATGCATTTACCAACACTGAAAGTACAAAAACAACAGCAGAGGAATGTAAACACACAAGTTTACTCCAACAAAAAGGAGAATTAGAAGAAGGAAAAATTTAATACAGACATTAATATAAATAAACGTAACAGCCAGAGCAAGGGGCAGAGATGGGTATCAGGTCATAATAACATTATATCTGTCATTACTTTGTAATTCTATTATATTTCATTCTATTATATTGTATAGAAAAAAACTCACTCGGAGAGGTCCTGTTCACAGCATTGATATCAAAGTTCACCATAAGCTTTTACATGAAGCAAGACTTGTACATTAAGCTGTTCAGTCCATGGACATTTGTCATTTGCCCTTCAATCTGTTTTTATCGTCTAATTTGCAATCCATTTGGACCAAACCAATTCTGGGTTATTTATAGAGCTGATTTAATATTGCGTTGGGCGCCACGGAAATTGATGCCACCCCTTAACTAAATCATGAGCATTGAATCCCTAGAAGACTATTAGGGAGCCAAAACAGCTGGTCCGTGGTATGAGCTGGCCAGTATCAATCTTTAATGAATGCAGCGCAGAGCCGCTCCGCCGGGATAATTGGGTTTACCTCATATCATGGCGAAGGCTTGGAGATGTTCACATACTGATGCCAGAGGGGTGTCTTCAGCACATACAGTACATGGCAGCAACGCTCAGTGCACTACATCAGTGCTTGCTGCTCCCTGAGCAGAGAGCAAAAGGGATCATTGAGCAGTAATTGGGCCTGTGGAAAGCGAAAGGGGTAAAGCAAAATCCCTTTGGCTTTCGACAGTATAGTTACTGAGCTGTTTTGCTTGTAACTTCCTAAGATGCTGGAGATAATTTGGCCATTTCTACCAATTCTGCCTCCAAGAGCTGTATAATAACTACAATACCAACAAGCCAGTCACTATATAAGGATTATATACAGCAAAATTTCACTGCTTTTGTAAAGTTATTGTAAGAACATGAGATCTCGTTTTAACCCATTAGTGCATTTGTTGTCTGGATTCCTTCTTTGCAGCTTTACTAGAAATACAAAATAAGATCAAAAAAGATATCTCTGATCTAAAGGTATATCAGCAATTTCAGTCAGGAGAAGAATAATCTATACGTAATCTTATTTCAATATGACTTGAAATCCTGAGATTATAGATAGTCATCAAAGGTTAGTATGAGGGTGCACTGAATAGCTATTGACCATGTCTTTACTAAATTCCATAAAATTACAAATTCTCTGTTTAAATTCTGACACATGCACCCCCTGTCCTTTTCAACAGAATCTGCTTTTTGTTAATCAGTTAAACATGCATGTCTTACATTGCTTTGCTAAAATGTATTTCATTCAGAAAGTTCAAATTCAGCACAAATACAAGTCTGGTTCTTATAGTCATGACCAGTACCAAAGAGTATTAAATCTCCCCTAGCACTAATGATTTACAATATGTATTCCACTTTTCAGTAAGAGATATGGGTTATATGATCTGCAAGAATAAATTATGAATTGGATTAGCTATAGATTGTAATTGTGGCTGTTGTGAAATTCATTTTGCCTTCTGCTTTCCCCATTCTCTTCACAGATTTATCCATTTTACAAAATCTTGCATACTGCAGTCATCTATCGATGCTTGACATTTTATATAATGGAGCTTTCAGACACAAAATGTATTACTAAAACGTCATTTTATCATTAATTTAAATTACACAAACAGCTTCTTCCGACAGGAATTACCTGATTACTGCACTCTGACTCATTACGGCGCTGCACTTTCCCCCTAAACCACTGTAATTGCTTTTAGAAAAGAGGAGAACTATTTTGGCATAGACATAGCAATAACTCACCTGAGACACTGGGTTATAATTGACTTGGAATGACTGTTTCTGTCATATACCATCCCCTTTCATGCAGGGAGTTAGCACCTGAGAGAGTGAGTGGATTAAAAGGCAGGCGATATTAAGAGCGCTAAATTGCATTAGCTTTACAGCTGTGGTGCGAGTGAACAGTAAATTGGAAAGCATTGCTTTGGCAGTCTTCCCCAGAGTCTCTGTAGGCTTCTTCAAGTAGTCCAAATGCTAGTCCAGTGCTTTCTGGCAGTCTGCCTGGCAGGAATGGTAGTGATGAGGTAGAGGAGTCACAGGTCTACAACACTATTAATACTCAAACCATCTGCTTTGACATACAGCACAGTCACCCTTCTGCTCAATGAAGCACTTAAATAAAAACATGTAGACGTATCCTTTTATCACTTTGTCAAATTGTTACTTACATCGACAACTGTTCTTAGTAAAATATGTTAAAGGAAGCACTGTACATGTCTGTAGATGTGGAGTTTTCTACTCGTATGCAATATATCAGTTAAAAGCAGCATAAAATGTTAATTGGCTTTCATATGTAATGCATTAAGACAAGTGGTTATAGAAAATGGATGGAAATGGCTTACATATATATATAGCTCATCACAAAAAAACTATTTTTAACAGTGTTAACTGGATACAGGTTTCTTAAGCTAGTGTCAAGAAATTTTTACAAATTGTTTAATGTGTACAAAATAATCTACAAATAATCTAGGAAAAAAATTTGCTATATATGTGCATATATGTATTATATACATATTTTATATTGGGAGTTTTTAAATATTATTTCATGAAATAGTCATTCAGTCTATTTACCATGTAAAAGTTGATCAGATTTTGTCCTCCATATGTTTATATGTTTCTTTGTTTGATAGTGAGTTTTATGTTTAAATTTGTTTGCTGAAAATTCACTATAATAAGCACTTTCCCAGAGACTTTGTATTGTTAACATTTAGCAATATTTAAAGTACAGTATAAAGAAAAAGAGATTTCACACATTAAACATATTAGCTTTACGGACCACTTTCTATATACTGTTTTTTTTCACGTTTGTATTGAACATTATGTGTCATTGACAATATGGCGTACATTCAAATTTTTATTCTTTCATACGATATTATGTTTTTCAAGAAAGTGCTGATATAACAGGACAAAAGAAAACCGAAATGTAACATCCACTGTTATGCTTTAATATCTGGGTGAAATTGCTCCCCACTACCCCCATATAACAAACACAGAATAATATTTAGTCTAAAATGGGTTTATGGATGGTATTTTTGAAGATATGGCCAAATTATAGGAAATGTGAAGAAGCAGTAGAAGCATCTCTCTGCACATTATGATTTTGAATTCACTGTGTAATATACCACTGAAATAGTTGCCAAGCAATAAGAAAAGCCATAACCTCCTAGGGGCAGCCTGTGGGGTAGGAATTGATTCTCCCATGGATCTCACACTGTGCTGGGCTCTGCGTTCCTTCTGCAGCTCCCTCTTTCCCTCAGCTGGTTCTTATGAGCTGTCAGGCTAATAAGACTTGTCTGTGTACAAGAAATGACATCGTGGTTGAATTATGCTAGTTAATGTTTCCTTTAAGTCTCCATAGCAAGAGCTCACTTTTTTTTTCTTCTTGACTTGATGCTTTTCATGTTTCCATCCCCGAGAAATTAATGGAGCTTCTACTGTGCCATTGATATCAGTAAATTTAAATAATCACAAATTTTCAATTTACTGCGTGAAAGCTGTAGCGACAATATGTCTGTTGGTATTTCCTGTGTGTCAGATTCAGATGCATTAAACAATCAAACAGATTTTAACAAAAAAAGAAAAAAAGTTTGTCTAATACATGTATGTGAAATAACCTCCTGTGCAAGGTGTTCCCTTGCCTTGTGCCTGATTCTCTGTACTGAATAAATGGCTGGAATATGGATGGATGGATAAATAATTACTCTTTTTTTAACTATTAACAAAATGCAAGGGCACTCTAACAGCTCATGGACATGAATAAAACAATAAACCCAATATAATTATTAATTTGATGTTGTTCACTTATAGTCTTAGTAGTACAGAAAATAATACTGTATCTAAGGACTGGTTCATACACTATAGTGTTGGGCCACCTGCATTCTAGTACGGTCATAATTCTTGAGCCAGTGCACCAGGCAGCCGTGTGATATGACACTAGGGCTGGGGTGGCGCTGTAGAGCAAAGCACCTCTTAAGTTACATTTATCAAGTGTGTTATGAATGCCATATTGAAAATAGTAGAAATTTTGGCTGCTACGGATATATTTTTTAGCTAATATTGTCGATACTGATAACTGCCTAACCTCTGAGCCACTACTGCCAGCGGTAAGGCTTGCAGAACTTTCCGGAGCAGTTCAACGAAATTACATTACATAGCTTACAGTATTTATTCTGTGGAAAATGAAAGATCGATATGTGAGCCAGAATTCATAATGAATTATAAGAGGTCTGAAAGTACCAGTTTATAAGTGATGAATGAACTAATGCAATCCCTCGTCAGTCTTTGGTGCTCATTCAATGAATGATCGAGGTGCATTTGCACGGACTGTCTGGATTTTTTCAATCTTTCAGTGCTACACACCCTCAGACATGACCCCCCCAGTATGGTTTCCACGCCCAACTTCTGTAATGAAAATTACGTTACCATAGCTGCGTGCTTGGTGGTGAGTCCACATCCACAGTAAGCATGAACCACAGTTAATATTGATAACTAAATTCCTTAGCTAATCTTCATAATATCAAGGGTAATACATTAATAAAGAGTAATTAACAATACTGAGCATAAGACCTTGAGAGTGCTTTTATAAGTAATATAAAATAACGTCAAATTAATCAGGATAAGGTCCATGTGTGGGACAATTCATACCTATATATGTTTATCGGACAGGTGCTAAAATACCCTCCAAAACTCTCTACCTAAAATGTCAGGCAGAAATCAATACTGAACTGGAACCTAATGCAAAACACAGTCAGATGGGGAAATGTAATTAGAATTTGAATGGCTAGGAAAACTAAATAAACACTTGGTACAGAGAAACTTGTAATACTTCAAACTCAACCACGGGACTGGAGCAGTATTTATGATATTATGTAGGGAATTAGTTGGCAGTTGTGATCATTTAACAGGTAAACAGATTTTGAGGAAGAGTAAATGCAGACTGGATTCTGAATCGGCTATAGGACATGACGTTATCCCATCCCTCCAAAGTCAGCATCTGATGCGCTGCACCTCCGTCGGTGCTGACGGCTGCATCTTTGTGGGGCTGGACGATCAGGATGGTCCCACCGGAAGTCTGACGAGTGATAGATTCAGGATATCACCCACCAGAACCCATATCCCTCCCTGTCTATTAGGTATTGGGCTATGACGGACAGGCTTGAGCAGAGAGACATGGAACATGGGTGATATCCAATACCAGGGAGGCAACTGGAGATGGTAGGTTACTAAGTTAGTTGTGCTGACCTCGGTGGTATAGGGGAACAACGCAATGATGGTGATCGGCAGATTATTTTTCTGTGCCCAAGTTGCCCATTGCAGATGAATGTGTCTTCCAGATGTGTCCTCTCCTCCAGAACCATTCATTTAATGCAGACATGTCTGTGGGTTCTGTCACCCGTAACTATAGTTGGGGCTGAAAGCCTGAAACATATTGAGAAGATGTCATATGTAACGAGGTGTGCACATCTGAATTTTTGCATATTCCACCAGGGTAATATACTAACTCCATTCTTATTGGTTGGTAGAGAAGTATTGCTGCAGATAGCAACCAATCGCCTCAAAAAGTCACTTGGTCTGTCCATTTCCTGGGGACGGTAGTCTAAAGTTAAAGCTACATTCACTCCTAGGTGTGTGCAAAAGGCCTGAAATGCCCTGGAGGCAAACTGCAGACCCTAGTCTGACACTATGCCTAATGGTATACCAAAAAAAAGACTTGATTCAAGAGACTTTCAGCCAGATGTATAGCCGTGGGAAAGGCCATGAGTGAGATGAGGCGGCACATCTTTGAAAATCAATCAACAATGACCAGGACAGTTGTTTTTCAATTTAAGGGAGGTAGATCTGTAATAAAGTCTAAGTAAATATGAGACTATGGCCAGTGCTGAATGGGTAGCAGGTCTAACTCGGCAGCAACTGTCCCAGTGTCATAGATTCTGGGTCCGTGGGGCAGAACAGAACTTCTTTCATTGATGATGGCAGAATCTCCAGCTCCTGGGTTCTTGTGATTCCTGGACGGTCAGTACTAAGGGAGGTACAGTGTGGAGCTACGGGAGCAGGCGAGGATGGATCTGGCAAGGACAGCTGATTATTTAGGGGTGTTTCCAGAGGCTGTGTTCCTTTAGATGGTTAACTGCAGTTTGGGTGATACTGACAACAGCTGGGACTTGAGGTGTAGCTTGGTCATGGCTTTGAGCCTATAGATGTTTGTGAATCCTAAAAACTGCTGCAGCTCTTCAACCATCTAAGTCTTAAGTCAGTAACTAGCAGGCCCTGATCCATTCATTCCCTGGGGACCCAATACATAACCCAGATAGGAGTTTGTGAACCTATGAAATTCACATTTCTCAGCTTCAGCAAAAAGATGATCCCCCCCCGCCCCCCAGGTATTGTAGGACTGCTTGAACATGGTTATAATGTTCAGCCAGGCTTGAGGAATAAACCAATATGTCATCAATAAACAAAATGACAAACTTGTCATTCATGTCGTGAAATACCTTATTCACAAAGGACTAAAACACATAGGTGGCACTGGCTGAGCTGTACAGTATAACGAGATATTTATAGCGCCCCTAATGGTTATAAAAGTGGTTTTCCACTCATCGCCCTTGTGTATGTGAAGCACATTATATGGGGCGAAGGCCAAGCTTAATGAAAATGAATCTTTACAAACCAATTCTAACGATACTGCGATAATGGGTAGCACGTAATAAAATTTCACGGTGACGTCACTCGAGGCTCTGTGGGCCATATACTGTATGGACAAAAAAATGGATCCTGGTAGCAAAGTAGAGGGTGTGATACATCCATTGGCCAGCACATCTTCAATGTACCAATGTCAGGATTCATTCTCAGGACGGAATAAGAGAATAACCTTAGTTTGCAGAAGATGTAGGTCAGTCTTCTTAAGAAACACCTCCTGAAATGGATCATGTTCTGGAAGTAAGGAATTAAGAGGCTGCATCAGGACCTTTGGACTGAAGTGGTACGACAAAATACCTGCTTGCAATGAGTGCAAACACCATTAGATTAGTATTTCTTTACCCCACATTAACCCAATCTCATTAACTCAAACAATTCACTATTCTCAGGTTTTTATAATTCATCATTACCAATGCAAGCTTAAACAATGACAAACTAACATCAGTCAATTCATTTCTCATTCACAGGATCTACGTTTTATCACCCATGCAGCAGATTTCTTTGTTTATTTTTTATTTTGTACTGGATTTATTTGTGGTGCAGCATGGTGGTGCAGTGATTAGCACTGTCGCCTCACACCTCTGGGACCCGGGTTCGAGTCTCCACCTGGGTCACATGT